>ML284847.1:0-28849 GCA_005239495.1 Nicotiana undulata
CTAAACCTATGTGATTTCTTGTTATTATAATCATTAGGGTTTCTGATTTTTGATTCTCCCTATAATGTCATGTTCGTTTGTGCTAGTGTTGAATCCCTGACTCTATGAGATTCTTACTTAAGCCCCTAATTTTGACCTACAAATTATTCCCTTGCTTTATTATGTGATTTGATTCTACTGTTAGATTGATTCTTACAGACCTTTCCTTAATTGGATTTTCTGAACCTAGATTACTTACTTGCTCTATGTGCTGAAATTACTTCCTTGTGATATTTTCCTCTAATTAATGTTGATTTCCTGTAACTAGGGCCTCATTTGAGGATGTCCTTACTGATCTTCGATTTTTTTTAACTATCTCTTGCTCTATTTTTTGTGTCTAGTATTACTGTCAAATTGATACGTATATATTTCTCCTTAAATAGGATTCTGAACTTGGTCTTACTTACATGTGCTATACTTGGACTGTCAGTCTTACATGATCTTCTTTCCTTATATTACTAGTCTATCCCTGATTGAGTATGACTCCTTAATTAAAGGGAGTACTTCTATTAATTTGATTCGAATTGATGCCTACTTCCATAATTCTGCTGAACTAATTGTTTGTTACCTTATTTACTACATGTTTGCAACTATATATGCCTCTACTCTTTCACTAGCAACACACATACATCAAGACAACTGCTACATTCTCTTTTGCGCTTTTTCTCTTTTTCTCTCTATTTGCTCTATTGCTGCTCCCTCATACTGCACACTGCTACATTTTTCTATTCCTTACTATTCGACTGGTATGTCTCTAAGTTAGTTTATGTTATCTCTATACAATATGCTCCAGTTCTTGATTAGTTACTTACTATTCCTGCTGTGTTTTATCATATGGTTCTACTGCCTACCATGTAACTAGCCTGTCTTATTATCCCCTTTTCCTTTTTAGTCTAATATGTCTCCTGCTTTCCCTTGTGTGATTCATTATGACTTTGTTTGACTCCTGTGAAACTAGCCTACCCATTTTCCTATGTGGCTACTTTTACTCTTATCTCTGCATGACTAGTATCTCTTATATGTTTTCATCTCCTGCGTGACTCCTAATACTATAAGTATGTCCCCTCTACATAATGCTTAGATGTTATATGATTCAAGTCTGCACTGAGCATGTGACTCTGTTCTATGTGATAATTTTGATTGTTTGAGAACCTGTAACTTTGCTCTAAGGACTGATTACGTGCAAATATGTTGCTACCATTACTTGTCCCTAACCCCTTTTCTGTTTGTGTTTGTTTTCTTGAACTTTGCATACTTGCTGAGTTGTGACTATTCTGCTGCTTCCTTTTCAAACTGGTTTTCATAAAAGATCTTTATATTATCCTCTGAAGCCATGTTATTTCAAAAATCCCTTTCAAATTCAATTCTTTTTAAGCGCTTCACACTATTCTTAGACCTTTAAGTTCCACCCCCTCAGAGTGAGCATTACTTAGGGACCTTGAGTTCCCTCTGAACTTTGACACACTGAGGCAGGTAATTCTACACTGCACCTATCTCAACTTTGGCAATTGCTGGTGCTGATATTGGCCAGGGCCCTCACAAGGGCCTTTGGGAGCTTTGCCGCACCCAGGCTATGTAAGGTTGTGAAGCTCAAAAGGGGTGAGGCTGGAATGTTGGGCCTGTTTGAAGGCTCCCTATAGAATAACTTCTTATTTTCCTCTTTGCAATTACTGTAATAATTTGTAAACAAACGATTGGGGCTGGATAGTGAATATGGGAGGGAACTATTGTCACGACCCGAAATCCCACCTTCGGGCCATGACTGCGTCTAACGTTGAACCCGCTAGAAAAGCCAACTTTTGAACTAGATAAAATTCATTAACAACTAACACAGATAAGATAACTAAAGCATCGATGGTCAACAATATGAAGGTTAACAAATAGCCCAAAAATAACATGGCAATTTCGAAGTAAAACCCATATACAAATCCCAGAACTGGTGTCACATACTCACGAACTGTCTAAGAGATTACTAAAAACAAAGGTCTGAAAATAAGTGCGTAGGACTGTCTTTGAAATATAAAGTAAGACCGAGCTGAAAGTGAAGAGTAGAAGGTGACGCCAAGGCCCACGAACGTCTGCAGGTCTACCTCGATGTCTCTCGTATGAACTGATGAGATGCTCCGACCGTCAGTGATCACCGGGTTTGGCTGCGTAGTCTGCACAACATAAAGAAGTGCAGGTGTAGCATCAGTACAACCGACCCCATGTACTGAGTAAGTGCCGAGCCTAACCTCGGCGAAGTAGTGACGAGGCTAAGACCGACAACAATATATGTACATGTGCAATTCTATATAATAACAGGAGAATATCGACGGAAATAAGCAAGTAAGACAGATACGGGGAGAACATGTTGGGGGTAAAAGGGGCAACAAAAAGGCTAGTACGGTAGAACAGGGTAATCACTTAAATGTAAAGATAAAGGCAGGAATTTAACTTCTCAAACAGATAATGAACAACAAAAGGCACGCCATGTCCCCTCGTGCATAACCTCACAATAACTCGGCACGGAACGTCCCCTCGTGCATATATAATAACGCTCGGCACGGAATGTCCCCTCGTGCATATATAATAACACTCGGCACGGGTTGCCCCCTCATGCATAACCTCACAATCACTCGGCACGGAATGTCCCCTCGTGCATATATAATAACACTCGGCACGGGTTGCCCCCTCATGCATAACCTCACAATCACTCGGCACGGAATGTCCCCTCGTGCATAACCTCACAATCACTCGGCACGGAATGCCCACTCGCGCATAAACTCACAATCACTCGGCACGGAATGCCCACTCGCGCATAAACTCACAATCACTCGGCACGGAATGCCCACTCGCGCATAAACTCACAATCACTCGGCACGGAATGCCCACTCGCGCATAAACTCACAATCACTCGGCACGGAATGCCCACTCGCGCATAAACTCACAATCACTCGGCACGGAATGCCCACTCGCGCATAAACTCACAATCACTCGGCACGGAATGCCCACTCGCGCATAAACTCACAATCACTCGGCACGGAATGCCCACTCGCGCATAAACTCACAATCACTCGGCACGGAATGCCCACTCGCGCATAAACTCACAATCACTCGGCACGGAATGCCCACTCGCGCATAAACTCACAATCACTCGGCACGGAATGCCCACTCGCGCATAAACTCACAATCACTCGGCACGGAATGCCCACTCGCGCATAAACTCACAATCACTCGGCACGGAATGCCCACTCGCGCATAAACTCACAATCACTCGGCACGGAATGCCCACTCGCGCATAAACTCACAATCACTCGGCACGGAATGTCCCCTCGTGCGACAAATAATAACAAAGCAACAATATAATGTAAAAGTCAACACTAAGCAGTCTCAAGTGCATGGAAATACTCAATACAGTTCTATTGCCCCGGCAAAGGGAAATCATTAATTACAAACTCAACAAAATGCCCGACAGGGGTTTCAGCTATAACCAACCTCGCATCAGAAATACAATTTCAACAGTGTAATCCTCAACTTAAACAAATAACCCAATGACTCTCCACGTCATGAAACAACCTCAAGGTATCACTTTTAATTCATCAATTACTCATAGAGCGGAGAATATTAAGAGCACAGTAAGTTTCATCACAAATGACTCACGGGCATGCTTGACCGCAACGTATAGGCACTCGCCACCACGCCTATACATTGGACATGAGTTACACATAGCAAATAAGACTCTATACCTAATCCCTCAAGCTGAGNNACAAGAATTCATGGCCTAACATGGAAAATCCCAAAATCCTCAAGAACCCTAAAATTACTACCTAATTCTATAATTTTTTGATGATTTAGTAGTGAATTTAACTAGGAATTAGTGTTTGAAACTAGTAAAACTATGGAATTTACTTACCTCAATAACAGTAGTGGAAGGTCCCTTGAAGAGCTCTCTAAAAACTTGAAGAGGAAGATGAAAATGGAGGAAAAATGCTAAGTCCCGTATTTTATAAAACTGCCCAGGGATTCCTTAACTGCGATCGCAACAATGGGCATGCGATCGCGAAGACCAACTGGCCAGACCTCTGCGACCGCGGAAGAGGTCCTGCGATCGCGAAGGCCAACTGGCCATACCTCTACGATCGCGGCAGAGGTCCTGCGATCGCGAAGAACAAACTTCGCCCGGCCCAGACGCGACTCTATGCGATCGCGAGGAAAGACTGCGATCGCGAAGGTGTGGAACATAGACCTCTACGATCGCAAAGGGGAAGGTGCGATCGCAGAGAACAATCAACAGCCCAGAAAAATCCTTCTCTGCGATCGCAACCCACCTTCTGCGATCGCAGAGAAGGAAACCAGATAGCAGAAATTTCTGGTTTTTCCAACTTAGCTCCCGGGGGTCCGGAACACACCCGAGACCCTCGGGACCCTGTCCAAAAGCATCGGCAAGTCTGTATTCATGATACGCACTCGCTCGAACTTCCGGAACATGAAGAACAACAACAAAATTCAAAATTCAACCCCAAAACCAAATTGAATCAAAACTAAGAACTTGAAATTCTAGAATTCACTTCAGTGCACCGAACCGGCCTAAACTACTCAGAATGACTTCAAATTTTGCACACAAGTTATAAATGACACAACAGAACCATTCCCGATCTCGGAATTGCATTCGGACCTCGGGAACATAAAATCACCTTTCAAGCCGTATTTCAAATTCTTTAAAAACCGCAAAACTACATTAACTCAAATTTTCCTCATTTTGATCTGAAACCAATCAAATCAAGTTCGTTTTACACCAAATTTCACAGATAGGACAAATAACATATAATAAACTTGTTCCGGGCTCCAGATTCATAATACGGGCCCGGTAACGTGGTTCTCACATAATAATTCATTTTCAAAATCCTTTATTATTTTCTTTAAAAATTCATTTCTCGGGCTTGGGACCTCGGAATTCGATTCCGGGCATACACCCAAGTCCCACATTTTTCTACGGACCCTCCGGGGCCGTCAAATCACAGGTCCGGGTCCGTTTACCAAAAATATTGACCAAAGTCAACTTTATTCATTTAATTATCATCAAATTCCATTTTCATCAAATTTCAACATAAGAACTTCCCGGCTACACGCCCAGGCTGCACACGCATATCAAGGTGAGATTAACGGAGGCTTTCGGGGCCTCGGAACACAGATTTAGCTAAAATTACGTTAGGATGACCCTTTGGGTCATCACAACTATGCATGTTTAGTGTAGTATGGGTAGAAATCATGACTTAGTCTTTATTTACCTATGTGTGCAATAGTATCATGCTTAGGACATGCATACCATGCATTAAAAATCATGTTTAGGTTCTTTATTTCAACACAACTATTAAATTCATACTGTCTGACACCATGTTCCCAGTATAACTAAAGGAGTAACAAAAGCTACCATAATGTATTGCTCATGCATTTTCATAAACATGACATATAGAAACCATGTTTTAAGATGATACTTTGTGCATTAGATATCCGGCCCTTAGGACCTCTTATTTATCAGAACTTGAACGCCTAGTTAATATAATCTAATTCTCCCATAAAATATGGTTAATCTACTTGAAACAGTTTCCTGCAAACATGTATCTATTAAAATCAGAATCCAAAAATGCATGTTCACCCTTTAAAATAAGTAGGCAATGTATACGACGCCTAGGCAAACTTTAGGCCTAACACGAATAAAATCAAATCAATTATGTTCTACTAGTTTAATCAGTCCCCTTTAAACATTTTGAACCCTGCTACTCCCATTCTTGTTTTACCTTACTGAAGTTCATTTTGCTTTTCTTAAAACTCCTGCTCTATTTTAAACAGTCTCGAAGTTGTGCATCTATTTTCTTTTACTGATTCCTATTCTATTATGTTTTCAAACTACTGGGTTTTTCAAAGATATCTCACTCTGCTCAAAATCGTGCCATTTCGAATCCTTGCTCTGTATTTCTTTAAAGTTACTATATTTTGATACCATCTTACTACTTCTTTTACTACAGTTCTCTGTAAACTGATAACTATTACTCTATGCCAAGCTACTGTATTTTAGTCACTTATCTTTTAAAATCACTATATTACTTCAAACCCATGCTTTCTTTCAGCTGACCTTTCCAAACCATGCTTCGCAATCAAGGACCTTATCTTAGCTGTTTAAATAAAGCAGGGGCTAGGTCTCTGTCCCCGGATTCACTGATTCAAGGGTTTTAGATGGGATGGACAGAAGAGTTTGAACGGGCGAGTGACTTTCCCGAATAGATTCCTTTCTCTTCCCCGGACACCGAACGTCTCTTTTGAATCCCAGGGATTGCCTCAGGGAAGAGGCCAGTCCCTGAAAAAGCCATCTCGATTGGTATCATTCAAATGCGAATATAGGCCTGATTGAAGCATAAAAGTGCCTAACTTCGGGTACTTTCAAGGCTCACACTACAACAAGAGTCCGAGCGACCCTTCCTGCCTTGACCTAGGCCTCACATCGATCGTTCTGTCCACTGAACTCATCAATCAACCTTGACCCGCTTGTGCAGGCCCCCGTCAATTCCTTTGAGTTTCGGTCTTGCGACCTCAAATGGTCCCTTATGAAGTCTCTATTGGTCTTATTCTTATTGTGCGCCTTGTGAGCGCGTTTGGATCCGCGAAGGCAATCGCTCGGATGTTCCCCTAACCCAACCCGGGAACGGACCGGGGCTTTCTTCTATGTTTTCTGAAAGCTTTAAATCACTGCGTACTGCTAAATCTTACCACTGCCTTTAACTACTGTATTTTGAAAATCAACTATCCTTCAAGTCATTCAGTCCTAATTGAATCTTCTGCTTTCATTAAGTGTCCAAAACAGATCTTTTGCAACTCACTGTTTTACTTAAAACTCATGTTTTAAACTCCCATCTTTGAGGCCTTAAGTGTGTTTCAGATGTGCTACTTACATGTTTATGTGTGGAGGGACCTGTGAGCCTTTACTTGTCTTTATATGTTCCCTTATATGTGCAGTCCTACTTATTTTGTATGTCGCCTTGTATTTTGTCCTTTAAACCTAAGGGTTCAGCCTAGTTCTTGCCTCGTAGGATTAGTAGTCCTAAACACCCTCCAGGACTTATAGAACGGGACGTGTAATGGCACGCAATAAGCATTTGTAACCAACACATGCATTTTTAATAACCTTTACGGGGTGGGAAGGGTAGAATACGGATATGATGACTGGTGCGCTAATACCACGTGTAGCCGCCTCTTCGAGGTGTGACATACCAGGTATTGCATTAAAGTGATCCGTATTACTTTAAGCCTAGGACAATTTCTTTTTCAAATGTTTAATTTTATACTTTCTCCAAACTTTTAAAGATTTTTTGTTTGAAATCCCCTCTTATATGAACCTTATTTGCTACTTGTTCACCGTCCAAATTCACAAAACTTATTGGCTGGGACCCACAATTGTGGATCTTGAGGGGTGACTAACACCTTCCCCTTGGGATAATTTCAAGCCCTTACCCAATCTCTGGTAACGCAAACTAGTTCATGAGTTATCAACTCTAGGTGCCCTAACGCACCATAAAAATCGTTAGGTGGTGACTCTTCCTTAAACCCTTTCTTTTAAGGAGTTGTCCAAAATGTCATAAACCCGATCTCTCCGTACCTAACCCGTGCGAGAGAAAAAGGGGGCGCGACATCATGGCGACTTTGCTGGGGAACTTCCCTAGGCTTATACCATTACAATTTTCTTTGTGAATCTGGACCTTTAATTTACCTTTAAATGCTTACGCCTTTTCCTATTCCTCGTTATATGCTGTTGATTGTTTACTTTTTACAAGTATTTATTTCACCCGAACGTAACTAGCATATCTTCGTGTTTTCTTTGTAACCGCTTTCCATTATAACTGTTGTGTTTCCTTTCTTTATCGTTTTCCTCAAACGTGAAAATACATGCCTATCTGTTTTATGCTTATTATTGCATATCATGCTCCGCAATCATATTCCACTCGTGCCAAACAAATCCTATAGCAACGCTTACAATGAGTGGTTGCGCTATTCCAATATTATAACCCCCTAAATTCAGAAAGGCGCATTTGCGATAAAACTAGTCGATCCGCGGTGCAGTCGACAATTTCGTGCCTTCCCCCTTGAGTTGTCCGCTCAAGGGTACCAGTCTAAAACCCCAATAGAAACCTTACTCTATTGTATGTTGCATGCATCATGGGCAAACCTAGCCAGGCTAATGTGTTGTCCGCACAATAGCTTTTAAGATAGCCTTGTCCAAAGTCCATTGGGTTTCCCTGGAACCCAAAAGAACTCCCTCACGTTCTGTGCATTTATTTGGAGAACTTAAATTCTCATGCTAATTATTTATGTTAAATAGTCGAGTCCGGTGGGGGTAAGGTCCTAACCTTTTTACTTTGCAGAGATGAGGCACGAGGTCCCCATATTCGGCATGGTCACCAATATCCATCCAAAACTTCTAAATTGGTGGGAAGACTTGCACTCAAGCGACAAAACAGCAGTCAGAAAACACCTGGGCAACTTGCCCTCTCTCTAGGACATTCAGCCTAATAACATGATGATAGTGACTGCCACCTTATTCTGGGGCTGTGATCGGTCGGGTTTTCGATTTGGGAACAATGAGATGACACCGCTGCTAGAGGAGATAAGGGGTTTAGCTGGTTTGCCTTGGGAGTTTCAAGGGTTATTGATGCTTGAAAACCGAACAAGCCAGAGTTTTCTCAAGATGATAGGACTCAAGAAGAATACGGATTTAGTCTGAAAGACTCGTACATCCCCTTTGACTATTTGTACGAGAGGTAGGGTCGTAGTTAGTATTACCGCACATACCAGGAAGAGTTCGCCCTCACCTCTCTAGGACACATTCACCGTCGGGTATTCGTCTTCATATTCTACTCTTTGGGATTGATGGTCTTCCCGACAAAGAAGGGGAGAATCCACACCAGATTGGCTATGGTCACCAAGACCCTGATGGAGGGGATCGACAGACAGGATTTCAGCATTGTACCTATGATTGTTGCTGACATATACCGAGCTTTGGAGAACTGCCAACGAGGAGCAAAACATTTTGAGGGTTGCAACCTGTTACTTCAGCTTTGGCTCACCGAGCATTTGCAAAGGGGTGACTACCGTCAAGACATACATAGGAGAGTTTGGGATGATCATATTGCTTTCCATCATCCAAAGCGTATGAACTACATCCCCGACATGTTTGCACAGCCGGAGAATGCCAATGGATGGGTCGATTTATTGGAAAATCTAACCGATGATCAGATCCAATGGATGTTCGAGTGGCTCCCGACCGACAAATTCATCATTCGGACTAGAGACGCTCCGTTCCTGATATTGATTGGTCTTAGAGGGACATACCCTTACGTCCCGATTTGCGTCATTAGGCAGGCAGGAAGAAAGCAAGTCGTCCCAAGGGTCGAGAAAATGAGTCATCGCAGGGCGGACGTCCAAAATGATGACAGCCCTCACAAGTGTCAAGCTCAGCAATTGTGGCACTGCAGGATCCGGTTGGAGAAGGATACCATCGAGCCCGACAGGTATCACGCTGGTTGCTCTCCTTGCTATCTGGGATGGTTGGAAGATAACTGGGGAGGAAGTATTGAGCCAGGGTTCGCTCGAGGAAATAGGGTCATAGATGAGAAAGTCGAGGCAACAACTAGGCTCAACCAGCTTCGTAAAAGGCTCCGTGACTGTGAAGAAGATCATCACAAAATCCACATAGCCAACAAGAAGCTGATCGAGGAATGGAAAGACATGGCCATCACTTCCACTCAGAGTCTAGCACACTTGGAACGAGGCATAGTTGACTTGGAGGAAAAGTTCCTTAGGAGGATCGAGACTTGTCAAAAGACCGAGGGAACTGAAGTGGGAATTCTAGCCAAGACCTACTTATTGCTGGTACTCCGCGAGATGGGAATGTTAATCAAGCAAAGTAGAGGTGCCGAGTCTGGGGAACGTCTTTCTTGGGCCAAATAGATAGGATTTGTCTTTACTTTGTTTTTGATGTAATAAGGTCACTGGCCACTAGTGACATTTTACATTTTCGTATTTTTAGAGTCGAGATGGATTTGTCTATTTTATTATTAATAAAATGAGGCATTTAGTATTTAAGTTCTCCAAATTAACTTGTCGTTAGGCCTACCTCGGGCATAAAGAGGTTCCCCAACTTAGGATGCATTTTACATTTTCGCACTACGTGTTTAAATTACCGCAATATTCTTCATAATCTTCACTAACCTCACTACCTTTTTATTTAGTTATTCCCCTTCCCTAAAGGTTAGTTCGTGCACTCTGGCATCAACAGCTTATTGCACCAGATCAAAGGGCCCTCCTCCTACTCCTTCTCCCAGTCCTCCCAAAGTAAAAAAGCAATGGTAAAACTAAGATGGCAGATGCAAGCGGTACTAGAAAAGACAACATGGATGAACAGGTTGAGATCACTTATGGTCAGGGTATTCAGGCTCTGCACGAGGGTATGTCTCCACTAGAGAAGAAGCTGTTGAAGTTCCAAGAGGAACTTGACCAACTCAAGAATTTGGCCCACTTATCATTCTCCCTCAACGTCCCAGACGTTCACTTCCCAAATACTCTGAACCCCACTTTACCCCAAAACGTCCCCAAACAACTCAATCACCCCAAAGATCCCGTTCCACCAGCACCACGCAACATATATCACCACAACACTCCGCCTCTCCAGGATCAGATGAGAGACCACCTCCAGGCTTACGACAACCCCATTTATGTGGAAACCGTAGCTCATTCCACACCACATACCCATGAATCCGACGAGAAGGATAAGCTCATCAGGAATCTGGCCGAGGAACTCAAGAAATTGACCAACCGAGTTCAGGGCGTCGAAGGAGTTAAAGGGTTTGAGGGATTGAACTATGAGGATCTTTGCATACAGCCCAATGTTGAACTACCCGAGGGGTACAAACCTCCTAAGTTCGAGATGTTTGATGGTACTGGTGACCCAAGAGTCCATCTGAGGACTTACTATGACAAATTGGTCGGCGTGGGAAAAGATGAAAGGATCCGCATGAAACTCTTCATGAGGAGTTTGAAAGGTGATGCACTATCCTGGTACATCAACCAGGATCCAATGAAATGGATCAATTGGTGAACATGGCTACGGACTTCATGGATAGATTCAGATTCAACACGGAGAATGCACCTGATGTGTTCTACATCCAAAACTTGAAGAAGAAACCAATAGAGACCTTTCGCGAGTATGCTATTCGTTGGAGGTCAGAGGCTGCCAAGGTCAAGCCAGCCTTGGAAGAGGAACAAATGAAGAAATTCTTTGTACGCACTCAGGATCCTCAGTACTATGAGCGGCTGATGATGGTCGATGGGCACAAGTTTTCTGATATTATCAAGCTAGGAGAGCGAATCGAGGAAGGCATCAAAAACGGTATGGTTACTAATTTTGAAGCCTTATAGGCTACCAATAAAGCTCTACAATCCGGTGGTGTGTCTATGAAAAAGAATGTAGGAGTCGTGATGGTGGCACAACAAGCCAAGTCCCCTCCCAAATACCAAGTATACCCCGCACCTTCCTTCACATACCAACCAGCTCCAAGCTACCAAACCCCTTCACCTCAATACCAGGCACCCTCACCCACCTACCAAACTCCACCACCCACATATCAGCCTACCTCGCCCAGATACTCACAACCAGCTTCCGTCTATAACGCCTACAATTCCCAACCTTCTCAATATCAGTCACCACCTAATCACCAAAACTTTCCGAGGCCTCGCCCAAATTTCAATCGTCGTCCACCAAAACAGTATACTGCCATAGCTGAACCCATTGACCAATTATACGAAAAGCTTAAAACCGTCGGTTATGTCACACATATTCCCGCTGTCGTCCCTGAGAACCCATCTTAGTGGGTCAACCCAAACAAAACCTGTGCTTACCACTCCGGCATGAAGGGACACACCATCGAGGAATGTCGTTCCTTGAAGGACAAGATACAGACCCTAATAGATAACAAGATCATTGTAGCCAAGGACCCTGCTCCTAATGTTCGCAATAATCCGCTGCCTGACCATAAAGGTGGTGTCCACATGATTGAGGTTGATGATGACTGGGATCCCGAGGGTGATCCGAAGAAGCCTGAAATTATTCTTAATCCGATCGTGGTCCAGATGAAGCCATCTGAGGAAGTTGAGGTAAATATGTCCGTTCCACTTGAGTTTGAATCAAGACCACCCGCCGAAGGAAAGGCCCCAGGACCGATCGAAGTCGAGTTTGTGCGACCACTCGAAGGCGCAATCCGGCCATCTATAACATATACTCCGGCATGAATAAGAATGACCACACATATCCCAGTGGCAATGTCAACAACGACACCCTTTTACTCAGACGCCATTTCGTGGGACTATACCGCTGAAGCAAGGAGGAAAGGTAAAGGAAAGTCTGAAAAAGCCATCGCTGCATAGGGTATGACAAGAACTGGCAGAGTTTATACCCCCGAACATTTGGCAGAGTTTAGCAAGCAGGCAAACAACCGTCCCCCCATCATTGAAACAGGTTTAGACGATCAGTGGAGAAAGATACAAGCCAAGGAATACTCAATCCTCGACCAGTTGAACAAAACGCCAGCTCAGATATCCATCCTCTCCCTGTTACAAAACTCTGAAACTCATAGGAGTGCTTTGCTAAGGGTGCTGAGTAAATCATACGTGCCAGACAATATCACCAGTGGGGAAATGGCCAACATGGTGGGCCAGATACTGGAGAGTCACAAGATCACTTTCCATGAAGATGAGCTACCTCCCGAAGGGCTAGGTCATAACAGAGCACTACATATCACCGTACAATGTGAGGATCATTTCATCACAAGGATCCTAATTGATGGGGGTTCCAGCCTCAACATCGGTCCGTTGGTCACACTCAAGAGATTGGGCAAGAGTCTACATGAGATAAAGGAAAGAGAGATCAACGTAAAGGCCTTCGATGGTTCGCAGAGGTCCACCATGGGGGAAATCACCTTATGCTTACAGATGGGACCAACTTGGTTCGATGTATATATTTCCAAGTGATAGATGTGCCTGCCTCCTACAACTTACTGTTGGGACGACCTTGGATCCACGCTGCTGGGGACGTGGCATCAACCCTACACCAAGATGTGAAGTTTGAATGGAATCACCAAGAGGTAATCATTCATGGCGACGGTAGCAACCATATCTACGGTTGCCAGACCTTTTCGGTCATCGATGGAAGGAGGAAGTTAGGTGGAGAAATATATCACAATGTAGAACATATTAACGCCATTGATAAAGACAAGTGGTGGGGAAGTAAGACCGAAAGCATATTGAACTGGCAAGGGTATGAGGCGGGTAAAGGGCTCGGTAAGAATCTCCAAGGAATAACAAAGCCAATAACACTCAAGAAGCACGGTACTACTTTTGGTCTAGGGTACGAGCACACTTGGAAGGAGTTCAAGGACTGGTCTCCACCATGGCGCGGCCCCTACTACCCATTGGAGCAGCCAATACCCCGCATAGAGTAGAATTTCTAGCCAGCTGACATCACATATGGTACAGACGAAGAAGAGGTACTAGCGGCAGTAAGGGGTCTATTTCTAGGTGATGAGGACATGGACTGCTGTGTCATTCTTGAAGATGAGGGGGAGGAAGGCCCTTCTATACAAGTCGTGAGCAAGGGATCATGTCTCAACAATTGGTCCGTCAGGACAACCAAAGCTCGTCGAGCCTCGGGGTAGAAAGGCTAACAAAACAAGCATTATTTACAGTTTATTTATTTAAAGAATTTTCTTCCTTTTCGCATTTTTAATTTATGCAAGAAAGAGCTCCTATGTTTAAACAATTATTCAATTTATAAAAGCATTTTCAGTTTCTTTATAAATCTTATATTTACTTGTTACTGTTTTCCTCCCCATTACTTTATTTACACAGCATTACTATTACTTATCTTGATGAACTGACTACTGTGACCTGCAACGAGGCAACGCAACAAACGGATCTCGAGTCAGACGAGGATGATATACCTGAGGATATTATTAAGGAGGTCTAGAACTTTGAGAATAGACCTAAGTCTAACTTGGATGAGACTGAGGTCGTCAACCTGGGAAACACAGAGATCGTTAAAGAAACACGCATCAGCATTCATCTGTCGCCGACAAAAAAGGAGGAATATACGGAATTCTTAAGATAATATGAGGACATATTCGCCTGGTCATATGATGACATGAATGGCCTCAGTACATCTATTGTGGCCCACAAACTGCCAACCAATCCAACATGCCCACCAGTGAAGCAAAAACTCAGGAAGTTCAAACCGGACATGAGTCTGAAAATCAAAGAAGAGGTCACCAAACAGATCAACGCCGGGGTTCTCTGAGTGGTAAAATATCCTACATGGTTAGCTAACATTTTGCCTGTACCAAAGAAAGATGGGAAGGTCAGAGTCTGCGTCGACTACTGAGATCTTAACCGGGCCAGTCCGAAAGACGACTTCCCCCTACCAAACATACACATCTTAATTGACAATTGTGCCAAGCACGAACTGCAGTCCTTTGTAGATTGTTTTGCTGGCTACCATCAGATTTGGATGGATGAGGAAGATGCTAAGAAAACGGCCTTCATTACGCCGTGGGGAGTGTATTGCTACAAGATGATGCCATTCGGTCTGAAGAATGCAGGGTCCACTTACATGAGATCTATGACTACTATATTCAATGACATGATCCACAAGGAGATCGAGGTATACGTGGACGACGTCATCATCAAATCAAAGAAAGCTGCTGATCACATGGAAGATCTGAGAAAGTTCTTCAACAGGTTAAGGAGATACAATCTGAAACTTAACCCTGCAAAGTGTGCGTTCGGGGTTCTTGCTGGCAAGCTGCTAGGGTTCATTGTCAGTCGTTGAGGAATAGAGCTAGATCCATCAAAGGTCAAATCCATCCAAGAATTGTCGCCACCAAAGAACAAAAAAGATATTATGAGCTCCCTGAGACGGCTCAATTATATCAGCCGGTTCATAGCCCAGTCTATCGTCATTTGTGAACCAATTTTCAAAATGCTAAGAAAGGATGTTGCCACTAAATGGACCGAGGATTGTCAAAAAGCCTTCAACAGAATTAAAGAGTATCTCTCAACACCACCAGTCTTGGTACCCCCAGAGCCGGGTAAACCCCTATTACTCTACCTGGCCGTATTAGATGGAGCTTTCGGTTGCGTTCTCCGTCAACATGATGAAACAGGGAGGAAAGAGCAAGAAATTTACTCCCTCAACAAGAAGTTTACTCCGTATGAGGCCCGATATTCTCTATTAGAGCGCACCTGTTGTGCTTTGACTTGGGTCGCACAGAAGCTGAGGCATTATTTATGTGCCTACACAACGTACCTCATATCAAGGATGGATCCGCTCAAGTACATCTTTCTGAAGACCATGCCTACTGGCAAGCTAGCTAAATGGCAGATCCTGTTAAGTGAGTTCGACATCATTTACGTAACTCAAAAGGCGGTCAAGGGACAAGCATTAGCTGATCATCTTGCTGAAAATACTGTCGTCGAAGAATACGAACCATTGAAAACGTATTTCCCCGATGAGGAAGTGTCATTCGTAGGAGAGGACATTCCAGAATCCTACGACGGTTGGAGGATGTTCTTTGATGGGGCCGCAAACTTCAAAGGTGTGGGTATTGGAGCAGTCTTGATTTTGAAAACCGGTCAGCACTACCCAGTATCCGCCAAACTCAGATTCCCCTGCACCAACAACATGGCTGAATATGAGGCCTGCATCATCGGGCTCAATTTGGCCATCGACATGAATGTTCATGAATTATTAGTAATTGGTGACTCAAACTTATTGATACACCAAGTCCAAGGAGAATGGGCGACCAAGAATTCCAAGATACTGCCATACCTACATCGTGTGCAAGAATTGAAAAGGAGGTTTACAAAGATTGAATTCCGGCACATTCCCAGAATCCAGAATGAGTTCGCCGATGCATTGGCTACCTTGTCATCTATGATCCAGCATCCAGACAAGAACTTCATTGATCCCATCCCAGTGGGGATCCACAATCAGTCGGCTTACTGCACCCATGTTGAAGAGGAAGCATACGAAAAACCTTGGTTTCATGATATCAAGGAGTACTTGGCAGAGGGAGAGTACCCAGAGTTTGCAAACGCTACTCAGAAGCGCACTCTTCGAAGGTTATCAAACAATTTCTTTCACAACGGAGGAATCCTGTACAGGAGGACTCCCGATCTAGGTTTGCTAAGATGTGTCGAAGCAAAGGAAGCAACGAAGTTGTTGGAGGAAGTACATGCTGGTACATGCGGTCCTCATATGAACGGGTTTGTTCTAGCAAAGAAGCTACTTCGGGCTGGTTATTTTTGGATGACCATGGAAACAGATTGCATCCAGTATGTCCGCAAATGCCATCGATGTCAAATACATAGGGATATGATAAAGGTACCTCCCAGTGAGCTTAACGCAACAAGTTCACCTTGGTCGTTCGCCGCTTGGGGCATGGATGTTATTGGACCAATCGAGCCTGCCGCCTCCAACGGACACAGGTTCATTCTGGTTTTCATTGACTATTTCACCAAATGGGTTGAAGCAGCATCTTACAAAGCAGTTACTAAGAAAGTCGTGGCCGACTTTGTCCGCAACCGCATTGTTTGTCGGTTTTGAGTTCCAGAGTCAATCATCACTGATAATGGTTCCAATCTCAACAGTGATTTGATGAGAGTAATGTGTGAAAATTTCAAGATAAAGCACAAGAATTCTACAGCATACAGACCTCAAATGAATGGAGTCGTTGAGGCTTCCAATAAAAACATCAAGAAGATATTGAGGAAAATGATGGAAAAGCACAAGCAATGGCATGAGAAATTATCATTTTCTCTGTTGGGGTATCGCACCACGGTTCGCACATCAATCGGGGCAACTCCTTACATGTTGGTATACGGTACAGAAGCCGTCATTCCTGCTGAAGTTGAGATTCCATCTTTGAGAATCATACAAGAAGCCAAGCTCAGCGACACCGAATGGGTAAGAAGCCGCTATGAGAAATTGGCCCTCATAGACGGAAAGAGAATGAATGCGGTTTGTCATGGTCAGCTATATCAAAATAGAATGACCAGAGCCTTCAACAAGAAATTCAAACCAAGACGATTCACACCGGCGCAGCTGGTGTTAAAGAAAATCTTTCCTCATCAAGACGAAGCAAAAGAGAAATTCTCTCCCAATTGGCAAGGCCCGTACATGGTTCACCGAGTGCTAACAGGAGGAGCACTCATACTAGCAGAAATGGATGGAGAAATTTGGCCTAAACCAATCAATTCAGACGCAGTCAAGAGCTACTATGTGTAATTGATATGCTTCTATCAAAGTTGTAAATTGAACTACGCCTGACCTGATTCTCGTTTAAGAGGGGATACGTAGGCAGCCTTATGGGTTCGGTCATATTTTAATAAAATTTTCATTTTTCCCCACGAATGGAAACTGGGGCAGAAATTTGAGGAGGAACCTCAAAATTCCGAAGCAAGTTCAGCCGAGCACCGCGCCAGTACCAGCCAGAAGCCTTCACCCATCAAACTGGGGCAGAATTTTGAGGAGGACCCTCAAATCTTCACAGCAAGAGAGGTTGCAATGTCGTGAACCACGTCGTGGTCGTCAGTCCATCCAAAGAAAATTATTTTTTTCAAAATTATATGTTATATCATATTTTTATAAAACCATGCATATTTATTTCTCAAAAACGGCTTGTTTTAGCAAAGCTACCCCTGTGGTACAAACAAAGTCATCATCATCAAGCAGACAGGCCAATCCGAGCCAGCGGGGATACGAACTAACCCTCCCCTTTACAGAACTCACGATTGTTCTTTGGATGCAGGCACAAATACGGCAAAAAGCCCAAGACATCTCATTATCCCCACAAGACGCACGTTTCACAAGGATACGCTCTCGAACTCATCGCACATGCCAACTCTTACTATTATCATCATTGCAAACGATACTTCATTCATAACAATCGTATCACCGCACTTTATCACCAGCTAAGAACATCTTACTGTCGCCTTATTTTCTGCATGGCATAAGGCTACCATTCTGCCTTCCGAGACTAAGCTCTGTCTCTGTCTGCATGAGGTTAAGCTCTACCTCCATTTGCATTCGCATCTGCATAAGGCTACCTTTCTGCCTTCCGAGGTTAAGCTCTACCTCCATTTGCATTCGCACCTTTGCATAAGGCTACCTTTCTTCCTTCCGAGGTTAAGCTCTACCTCCATTTGCATTCGCATTGCATAAGGCTATTAGTCTGCCTTCCGAGGTTAAACTCTACCTCCATTTGCATTCGCATCTGCATAAGGCTACCTTTCTGCCTTCCGAGGTTCTATGCTACCTCCCCTGCATTTTATTTCCTGCATTGCATAAGGCTATCATTCCGCTTTTCGAGGTTTACGCTACCTCTCTCCGCATCTTATTGCATTACGCTAAGCTCCTTTCTACCTTTTCAAAATAGTCACCTTATTTATTTACGCCTTCTTGCGGGCTAAGCTCTGCCCTCTTTCTTTTCGCAAATCGCAAGACTAAGGTCTGTCTTGCCAACATCATACTACTGCATTCTTCATGGGCTGAAATATCGCCAACTTGTCCAAAGGCGTCATCATTCAGAGGCACCATTTTCATGGCCTGAGAACATCATTTAATGGCCTAAGGATCTGTTTTATTCAACTTGCATATCATTATTCAAAGGCATCATGGTTCGGAGGTATCATCCTCATGGACCGAGGACATCATTTCATAGCCTGCGAATCCCGCGCTAAGCATATTCATGGACCAGGACATCATGGTCTAAGAACATCATCCTAAATGTCCAAGGACAACATTCATAGTCCGACGGGAACTTGCATCATGTTTATATTATGCACAATATACGCTTGTTCTCTATCTGCAGGTAACCTGGCCGGAACAGCCAACCAGGCAGGAGCAGACCGCTCCAGTTCTCCGACACAACCCCGTAAGACCTTCCTACTTTTACCTTACCATGCACTTTGCGTCCGTTCTTGTGAAACATCACCGGTATATTTCGTCGATGATTCCTGAACTACATACGTCCTAATTCCTTTAAAACCAGAGATATGTAGGCAGCTCAGAAACCAGGGTGCGGCCAAATTCTATCCCGCAGTTTCATCTCGGTCAAAATTGGCCATATCTTTACCCGACAACTCTTTCATCCTTCCCAGGTAAAGAGGGGCGGCAGTTGATACCCAATTTTTCCTCAAATTATTTGCAAACTTGCATATAAGCTTTCTAAATTACTCTTTGTAATAATGAGTATTTTCCCTATTTTTTCATATTTTTATTAAATTATTTCCCTGTTTATTTTAATATTTCATATTTAAATAATTCATAAATTGTGCTCTAAATATTTTCAAAATATTTTCCAGTCCAGTATGTCATTCATAATCACTTTTACTTATTAAAATCCAATTATTTCATAAATTGGCCAAATTGGATCTTATTTAATTACAATTACAATCATTTTGCGATTAAGGCCTAATTAGACACTTTATACCTTTTAAAATTCGAATTTATGTTTCTTACATTCTTAATATTGTTTGATTATTGTAATTTTACCTATTTTAACTTAATTTTATTTTCATACAACTATTAGCTATTTTAATTAATTAATTATCTATTTTACGGGTATTTAACAATTAGCCACATTATTTTAAATTCTAGCTGCATTTCAACCTAATCTCTAAACCCAATTAACCCCAACCCATCAGACTATTTAGCCCAGCCCAATCCTAAAATTAACCCGGCCCAACCCCTGATTAAATCTGAGTCAATGATCAAATAAGATCAACGGCCCAGATCTTCCCTTTCCTTAATTAACCCTTACCTACCCCCCCCCCCNCTTCGAGACTGACTCTCTCTCTCTTCTGGTATCTCCCTCTCCCCCTACTCTCTAGAACCTTCTAGTTCTCTGATGGTCTCCAGCCTTCATCTCCGGCCACTTCCAGGCTCACCTCTTTTCAACCACCAGCTGCCTTGAAGCCTTATCTCTCTGATCCTCTCAGTATTTGATATTTCCATGGGTTTCAACCATGCTGGACCACTACTGGGGCTCCTGCTTTGGTGATTTTCCGGCCTTCTCCGGTGGGGTTCTTGATACGACCATGCCACAATCACAATTACCTTCGAGCTTCGCGACAGGTTCTCCGGTTATCTCTGATTCGTTTACGAAACCCTAACTTTTGAACTTTTCGATTTTTTCTAATAGATCTACACATATTATTTGTTCTTTCCATGTTTTCTTCAAAGGTTTCTCAATTTCCTAAACGATTTCTCATCTTTTTAAAACTAGGGTTTGAAACCCTTTTTCGAAACAATTCTCTTTTAATTTCTTAGCGTTATTCTTGTGGTTTTTTACTGTGTTCTAGCTTTATTTGAGCTTTTTCCCCTTGTGTGACTCATTTGTTGTTAAAAATCCCAAAATTTCTTGGTTCAATCTGTGAGTCTGAGTATATTGGCCATCTACGTTCATCTGTTTTGCACGAGTGCTTTGCTTTTGTGGATACTCTGTGATCCCTGGTGTTATTTGCTATGTGCTCGTCACTAGGGTTCCTGACTATTCCTTTCTTTTACCCGTATCATGATTCGTACACATGTTCTGATTTCTGTCTATGTTATTTGTGTTCTATTTTTCTGAATTTCTAAACCTATGTGATTTCTTGTTATTATAATCATTAGGGTTTCTGATTTTTGATTCTCCTTATTATGTCATGTTCGTTTGTGCTAGTGTTGAATCCCTGACTCTATGAGATTCTTACTTAATCCCCTAATTTTGATCTACAAATCATTCCCTTGCTTTATTATGTGATTTGATTCTACTGTTAGATTGATTCTTACAGACCTTTCCTTAATTGGATTTTCTGAACCTCGACTAATTACTTGCTCTATGTGCTGAAATTACTTCCTTGTGATATTTTCATCTAATTAATGTTGATTTCTTGTAACCAGGGCCTCATTTGAGGATGTCCTTACTGATCTTCGATTTTTTTTAACTATCTCTTGCTCTATTGTTTGTGTCTGGTATTACTGTCAAATTAATATGTATATATTTCTCCTTAAATAGGATTCTGAACTTGGTCTTACTTACATGTGCTATACTTGGACTGTCAGTCTTACATGATCTTCTTTCCTTATATTACTAGTCTACCCCTGATTGAGTGTGACTCCTTAATTAAAGGGAGTACTTCTATTAATTTGATTCGAATTAATGCCTACTTCCATAATTCTGCTGCACTAATTGTTTGTTACCTTATTTACTACATGTTTGCAACTATGTATGCCTCAACTCTTTCACTAGCAACACACATACATCAAGACAACTGCTACATTCTCTCTTGCGCTTTTTCTCTTTTTCTCTCTGTCTCTAAGTTAGTTTTATGTTATCTCTATACAATATGCTCCAGTTCTTGATTAGTTACTTACTATTCTTGTTGTGTTTTATCCTGTGGTTCTACTGCCTACCATCTAACTAGCCTGTCTTATTATCCCCTTTTCCTTTTTAGTCTAATATGTAATCTGCTTTCCCTTGTGTGATTCATTATGACTTTGTTTGACTCTTGTGAAACTAGCCTACCTATTTTCCTATGTGGCTACTTTTGTTCTTATCTCTGCATGACTAGTATCTCTTATATGTTTTCATCTCCTGCATGACTCCTAATACTATAAATATGTCCCCTCTACATAATGCTTAGATGTTATATGATTCAAGTATGCACCGAGCATGTGAATCTGTTCTATGTGATAATTTTGATTGTTTGAGAACCTGTAACTTTGCTCTAAGGACTGATTACGTGCAAATATGTTGCTACCATTACTTGTCCCTAACCCCTTTTCTGTTTGTGTTTGTTTTCTTGAACTTTGCATACTTGCTGAGTTGTGACTATTCTGCTGCTTCCTTTTCAAACTGGTTTTCATAAAAGATCTTTATATTATCCTCTGAAGCCATGTTATTTCAAAACTCCCTTTCAAATTCAATTCTTTTTAAGCACTTCACACTATTCTTAGACCTTTAAGTTCCACCCCCTCAGTGTGAGCATTGCTTAGGGACCTTGAGTTCCCTCTGAACTTTGACACACTGAGGCAGGTAATTCTACACTGCACCTATCTCAACTTTGTTAATTGTTGGTGCTGGTATTGGCCAGGGCCCTCACAAGGGCCTTTGGGAGCTTTGCCGCACCCAGGCTATGTAAGGTTGTGAAGCTCGAAAGGAGTGAGGCTGGAAGGTTGGGCCTGTTTGAAGGCTCCCTATAGAATAACTTCTTATTTTCCTCTTTGCAATTACTGTAATTCATTTGACATGATCTGTAATATTGTAAACAAACGATTGGGGCTGGATAGTGAATATGGGAAGGAACTATGCATGTTTAGTGTAGTATGGGTAGAAATCATGACTTAGGCTTTATTTCCCTATGTGTGCAATAGTATCATGCTTAGGACATGCATACCATGCATTAAAAATCATGTTTAGGTTCTTTATTTCAACACAGATATTATATTCATACTATCTGACACCATGTTCCCAGTATAACTAAACGAGTAACAAAAGCTTCCATAATGTATTGCTCATGCATTTTCAGAAACATGACATATAGAACCCATGTTTTAAGATGATACTTTGTGCATTAGATATTCGGCCCTTAGGACTTCTTATTTATCAGAACTTGAACGCCTAGTTAACATAATCTAATACTCCCATAAAATATGGTTAATCTACTTGAAACAATTTCCTGCAAACATGTATCTATTAAAATCAGAATCCAAATATGCATGTTCACCCTTTAAAATAAGTAGGCAATGTATACGACGCCTAGGCAAACTTTAGGCCTAACACGTATAAAATCAAATCAATTATGTTCTACTAGTTTAATCAGTCCCTTTTAAACATTTTGAACCCTGCTACTCCCATTCTTGTTTTACCTCACTGAAGTTCATTTTGCTTTTCTTAAAACTCCTGCTCTATTTTAAACAGTCTCGAAATTGTGCATCTATGCTTTAATGACTTTCTTCTATATTTTCTGAAAGCTTTAAATCACTGCGTACTGCTAAATCTTACCGCTGCCTTTAACTAATGTATTTTGAAATCAACTATCCTTTAAGTCACTCAGTCCTAATTGAATCTTCTGCTTTCATTAAGTGTCCAAAACAGATCTTTTGCAACTCACTGTTTCACTTAAAACTCCTGTTTTAAACTCCTATCTTTGAGGCCTTAAGTGTGTTTGAGACGTGCTACTTACATGTCTATGTGTGGAGTGACCTGTGAGCCTTTACTTGTCTTTATATGTTCCCTTATATGTGCAGTCCTACTTGTTTTGTATGTCGCCTAGTATTTTGTTCTTTAAACCTAAGGGTTCAGCCTAGTTCCTGCCTTGTAGGATTAATAGTCTTAAACACCCTCCAGGACTTATAGAACGGGACGGGTAATGGCACGTAATAAGCATTCGTAACCAACACACGCATTTTTAATAACCTTTACGGGGTGGGAAGGGTAGAATACGGATATGATGACCGTTGCGCTAATACCACGTGTAGCCGCCTCTTCGAGGTGTGACATACCGGTATTTCATTGAAGTGATCCGTATTACTTTAAGCTTGGGACAATTTCTTTTTCAAATGTTTAATTTTATACTTTCTCCAAACTTTTAAAGATTGTTTGTTTGAAATCCCCTCTTATATGAACCTTATTTGCTACTTGTTCACCGTCCAAATTCACAAAACTTATTGGCTGGGACCCACAGTTGTGGATCTTGAGGGGTGCCTAACACCTTCCCCTTGGGATAATTTCAAGCCCTTACCCAATCTCTGGTAACGCAAACTAGTTCATGAGTTATCAACTCTAGGTGCCCTAACGCACCATAAAAATCGTTAGGTGGCGACTCTTCCTTAAACCCTTTCTTTTAAGGAGTTGTCCAAATTGTCATAAACCCGATCTCTCCGTACCTTACCTGTACGAGAGAAAAAGGGGGTGCGATAGGGGGGACGTGACTTTTAGAGGAGAACAAAAGTATGAAACACTCAGGAGGACGTTTTTTAGAGGAAAACACAAGCACAGAGCCACCGTTGAGGCCGGGTTTCATCTTTTCTTCCACCAAACTTAGTAATTTTTATTTTTCTTTGTATGATTTGTTGTTTTACTACCATGTCTATGTGGAGCTAAACTTCACGTTCTAGAGTTATGGTTTTTTCATGAATATTGTTACTCGAATAATTGGTTTTGATTTCTTGATTTGTCGTATTAGTTTATTTATTCAATCCTGCACTTAATTATTTGATTGTTTGATCACCAATTAAATACTATCTACGAATCTAGAATTGAACTGGAAAGTGGGAATTCTACATGCATATAGGATTGAGTGGAGCTAGTTCTTGAACCTGGGCATCGGGGAACGGATTCGCGGTTAGGATAGACATATACCTAATTGCCTTGCTTGATTGATTTACAGGAATTATAAATGCGTTCTTGTTTTTTCTAATTCCATAGACATGTAGGCCTTAGGTTAGCTGGAATAGGCGGGTAAGAACTCGACAGATTCTTACGAGCAATATTAACCCTATCAACCAATAAACTTGATAAATTAGTTAATCAATTCAATTGATGAATACAATAGGAATGTTAGATAGCCCATAACACTAGATCGTTTTCATCACATTGTTAATATAAATAATATGCTATTACTCTATTTAAAGTTCATTAGTTATTTTTTTTAGTTTAATTACTTTAGCATCACTACTTTTAGTTTTAATTCTTGTTTAGATAATTAGGATAGTCTAATTTAGTTAATAGTTAATATCAAGCCATCGTGGGTTCGACATCCGACTCTTAGTCACTTTATTACTTGATGACTGCGTATACTTGCGTGTGCGTTTGACCGCAACAAGTTTTTGCCGTCGTTGCCGGGGACTAAGAAATTAGCTATTTTTCTAGATTAGACATTTATTTTCTTTATCTATTCAATTTTTCCATTTTAGTTTAGTTAGTATTTTTTATTCATTTTAACATGGAATCTTGGAATTATGGTTATTCTTATTTTGATCATCCTTGTACAAATTGTGGAGGACCTCACTGGTGGAACAATTGTCAGAATATTCCCGGGAGCGAGTTGTGCGCACAATCTCAATCCTTTGAGTGAAATATTTGTAATATGTGTGGTGGTCAAGATGTCCATTGAGATGTTTGTCCTAATTCTTTTATCCTTCTCTAAGCCTTTATTATGATATTTCTAATGATGTTTGTGAGTTTGATAGGGGAAATGAAGTGCAGGATATAAAACCTGATGCATATATTAGGGATATTCTGAGGCAAGTAGCAGAGCAACAGGATGAACTCAAAAAAGATATGAAAAGAATGAGGGCAACAATCACAAGAATGAAGGCCAATATGGAAGAATTGAATGAAGAGAGTGAGTTCCAACGAGAGGATAATTTTGAAGAAGTGGAGATTTTGAGCCAAACATGGCTTGGAACAAGCTGAAAAATTAGAAGTATATGAGGCTCAACGTGAGGAAATTACTGATGGGATGATATACTTAATAGAAGGAAGATCCGAATTGGGACAAGAGATCGACAAATTTGGCACAACTATTCAAAACTTGGAGGCTCAATTGAACAAAGGTTGATGCGTCTAACGCCCAACAAAATAGTAATGAGTCGTGTGAAGCTGAAAAAGAACTTATACGCCAAATTGCGGAGCTAAAAGTGGAGAGCCAATCATTAGACCATACTTTTATTGATGATGTCCATGTTGAGGAAAGCACTCTAGAGTAATGTGAGGAAGTAGATAATATTATATTTGAAGACTCTAGTGTGTGTACGTATGAGGATGTAAAGAGTAATACAATTCTAGAGTTAGGGTGTATTGATCCTCATTCCATACATTTTTCAACATTGTGTTTGGATGATGACATGGAAATCGAGTCATTTGAGACTTTCCAGCAGCCAATGGATGAGGAACGAGGTGCTTACATTCTTGAATTCGTCGTGCCAAAGAGAGAGGATTACATACCTCATCCGAACGTCAAGAAGTGTAGAATGTGATATTGGTTGATTGGTCCAATTAAATTTGTCTCACCGCCCAGGGAGCATAACAGAAAGCTTGATGCCAAATTGGGGGCTCAATTCATAAGTTCGAGGTGGAGGCAAAAAAGTGGTTCACGTCGTGCCGCGACGTTAAGCCAGACGCTTATTGGGAGGCAATCCAACTTTACTGCTTTTTTATTTTTATTTTTATTTTCTATTATCTTTTTAGTGTTATTTTATTTGGTAGGATTATGAGCATAGGAATCAAAGCCATTGGAAGAGTGCAAAAGCGATCTAGACGGTGAGGACTATGTGTGGGGTGCCCATACAAAAAGCAATGCCTGGGGGGAGTTTGAGTACCTCGTGAGCCGCTATTGCTTTGGCCTTTGGCCTACCAGGGAGTCTCTTTTACTCTCTTATTATTTATATATATGCATTGAAGACATTGCAACATTTTAAGTGTGGGATGAGGAGATCGTTTGGGTGAGTTTCTATTCTATTGTAGCTTAGTTGTAGTACTCGTTCTTTAGTGTAGTAGTTTCTGTGCTATTTTCGCATAGTTGTAGTACTCGTTATAAAGTGTAGTAGCTTTTGTGAAGAAAAAAAAGAAATAAGTAGAAAAATTGGACTTTTCCCGACGATGGATCTCCTAGACAGTTTTCTTGAGGGATTAAAGTCTAAACAAAAATCTAAAAATATGTATTTCAGCTTTCTTTATGTAGTAATAATCCCATGTGATTTTTCTTTGTGCCTCGATTATTTTCCATGGGATATATTTTGAACCAGGTATTCTAGTTTAGTTTTTTTTTTAATTATTTTTTCTTAGGAGTAGGATAAGGGAGAAAATTGAGATTTCTCTTAGGTACCTATTGACATGTTTGGTGTTGGCAAGTTAAGTTATGGCATGCACTCTGTCTTCCTGAATATATGATTTGAATTGTAATATCCAAGTAAATTAAGTAGCCTACTCTTTGACGCCTTTTTCTCAGTTGATTGACTTGTATGACACCTAGTGCATTGTTGCTTAAAACATTTCAACTTTCTATGCTTTCTTGACTTGAGAGTCGCACATAACCGTCTTGAGTGAGTCAAGTGCCGTGTGTGTGTAAGGATTGTTGATATTCTGTGCTATCATTTGTAGTCTAGAACTTGCCCCGCGTGTTAATCAATGTGAAATCATTAAGTTGTGCTAGTCTAGGAGATGACGTAGGCGTTTCTTGCTTGATCATAAAGGTGCTTGTCACCGACAAAATAAAATTTTCCCATTGCTAGCCCCTTTGAGCCTATTGACTTTTATTTGGCAATCACATTACAAGCCTATATCCTTTTGTTCTTAATTTACATTGTTTTCATCCTTTTACCTCTTAAAGAACTTTAATTGTGAATGAGCGCTAAAAGAAGTAAGAAAGGACTAAGTGTGGGGTTGCTTTTGAGTGGAACCATGGAAGGGCACTTAAGGTGCACTAAAATTGTGAATAAAGGTCACTAGCTTGTGAACTTCAAGGTATGGAGTGTGTGAAAGAAAAGAAAAAGAAAAAAAAGCAAAATGTTGCAAGAAAAAGCAAATAAAAGTTCAAATAATATTGAAAGACACACATCTCCTAATCATTCTCACTCATGCTAGTGAAACCATAGAGGTGCTTAATGGAGAAGAGGGCTATGTTAGTTATGATGTATGGAAAGTGTATGGATTGAGAAGAAATTGCTCTTGAATTGTGAGTGTAGTGTATTAAAGTGCTTAGGAGGGTGAGTCACTATTCCTAAATATATTCTACCCGTCCCTTAGCCTACATTACAACCTTAAAGTCCTAATTGATCCTAGATTTGGCTAGCATATATTAGTAGAGATGTACACTAAGGGCAAGCTTATGGTACGACCACAAGATGCACATGAATTCTTTGTGAGAGCGATTGAATTTTGTTCAATTGTGTGATGTCCTTAATTTATGTTCAATGACATATTTGAAGGTGTGGACTACTTTGATATTCACTCTTTTGCTTGTGGCGAGGGCACCTGGTCTCATGACGGATTGGTGATGTTGTACACTTTCTTGTGTTGGGTGAGTGTGTGAGTTGAGAATGCTTAGTGGTAACGAGTTGTATTTTGAGGTAAGGTGGTTGTGGAGAGGTTGCTTGAGTTTATTGAGTTGGTTGAATAACATTGAGTATACTTGGTCTATTTACGAGCGGGAAGAAGGTGAATGTGTGTTCATGCTTAATTGCCAATATCGATTATAGTCAAAAGGTAGGGTGTTAGATCGAATTAATCGTGAAGTCCTCTTTCATAGTGTTAATCATGTTTTGGGGTGTTAATATAGTTCCATTCCTCGAGGACGAGCAGGAGTCTAAGTGTGGGGTGTTGATAATCGGCTTAATGTATGCATATTTTAGTATAAATCGCCTTTCCTCATGTCTCGTAGATTTAAGATGTTTAATATGATGATTTGTGCTACATTATGATATTTATATGTGTAGAAATCATTCGAATACAATTTGGGACGAAACGACGCGAATTGAAGCAAAATTGGAGCAAAAAAGGCAAAAAGGCAATTTTGAGGGGCGCAGTTTCCAGAATGCTAATTTTTTTTAGCGCCAGGGCTAGCTCCCCACGCTGCACTGGACGCTCGGGACGTGAAGTTTCCCTATTCCTCCTAGGATTCAGATATTTCGACCCTAAGACGCCCCCAACTCATATAAAAACCACCCTAAACCTATTTGGGGGGG
>MDKH01186856.1:0-12739 GCA_005239495.1 Nicotiana undulata
TTTATTAATTATCAAAACTCATTTTCATCAACTTTCCACATAATAGCTTCCCGGCCACACGCCAGGGCTGCGCACGCATTACGAGGTTAGACTAACGGAGGCTCTCGGAGCCTCGAAACACAGATATAGCTTAGATTACATAAGATGACCTTTTGGGTCATCACATCGAGGAGCGGATTACACCTTTTTCTAGGTCAACAGAATTTCTGACTTAGTCTTCTGTTTTCGCAGACCATAAATTAGGAGTCAAACCTTCCTTTTGATAAGGGATCCAAATAAAAGGTGACTTGGAAAATGAAAACTCAATTCCAAGTGGCAACTCTAAATAATAAAAAATCTCTTTTCAAAATGTCACTTCAATTGGAAAACTCTTCTAACTCAACCACGTAATAGGGTTGTGCGAAACAAAAAGTGTGACAACCATCACGACGGTTGGTTTTGGGTCGTGACACACATACTATATCCTTAATTTTATGTAAATCCCGATACTAACAAAGTGATTTTATGGTCAAGCACATACCTTGGGTCTCATGAGTACTCTAGAAAGACATCCCAAGTCTTTCATAAAAGGCGACCACACATTTACACTCACATAGGTGATTACATCAAGTCTATCGACACATAGACCACCTTAAGGCTATGGAATCATTAAGAGCAAAATAAGTTCAACCTTATAAAGCACTACCACACGCCATAGGATTAGGAATGTAGTGCATATTGAGGTCTCATATGGCTTGGTTTGACCACAAATGGGTATCCACTATACTTTCTCAATCCATAGGCTTTATCCCCATCCCCTTTTCGAGGATAACTCTCCTTTCCACACCCTTGGTTAAAGGAACCGCCAAATGTCTTTCGTATCTTACATATTCTAAGAAAATAACATCATGTTTCAACAGTTGTTTTACCGCACCAAGTCTAATGCAGATATGTCTTCTTTTTTCACTGTACACACTACTTTTAGCAATTTCAATTGCCTCATGTGAGTCACAATGTAGAGAAACTGGTGAAGCTTCTCTTCCTCACAAAGGCACGTATGCCAATAAGTTTCTCAACCACTCGGCTTCTTGCCCTAGCAACTTAAGAGCAATGAATTCCTACTCCATAGTAGATCGTGTTATACAAGTCCGCGAAATAGCACCTCCACCCAAAGTAAACACATAGCCACTAGTGGAGCTAACTTCATCATTGTCAGTAATCTTGTTTGCATCATAAAATCCTTCTAAAACAACATGAAATTTATTAAAATGCAAACACTAATCCATAGTACCTCTCAAATACCTTAGAAAACGATGAAGAGAATTCCATTGTTCACTAATGGGGTTGTGAGTATATTTACTCAATCTACTAACACCATAAGAAATATCATGCCATATATAATTCATGAGAAACATTACACTACCAATTATCTTAAGCATATTCAGTTTGAGAAATACTGGATTCCTTATTCTTTTTCAAGTGTATGCTAGGATCATAAGGAGTTCTCACAGGAGCTACATCAAAACATTTTAACCTTTTCAACATTTTCTCAATATAATGAGACCGAGACAACAAAAAACCATTAAAATTTCTTTTGATTTTAATCCCTAAAATCACATTTGCTTCTCTTCGATCTTTCATTTTAAATTTAGAAGACAAAAAAACTCTTAGTCTCTTTAACAACATTCACATTAGGGCCAAAGATTAACATGGCGTCTACAGACATAAAATTATACTTCCAATAATATTACAATACATCAATCCAGAAAATGATAGTACCGAGATGGTGGATTAGTTGGGTCATAAAAGATGATTGATCTTTTTTATAAAATACAGAAGTTTGGGGTAATTTTGAAACTATTAAAAAATTCAACGGTAATATTTTGAGTCGAAAACAGGTATAGAGCTAGTTTTGGAATCCCAATTACAAAGGAAGATAAACAAAGAATTTACTACCCATGGAGATCTCTCTCATACTTAAACTACAAGGGAAAAGAATCCTTCATAAAGTTTTGAAAAAAAAAATTATTCGAGCTTTGGAAACCTTCTGAGTCGTTTTCACTAATTGACCTGGGTGAGGATTACCACATTGTGCGCTTCAACAAAGAAGAAAACACGATAAAATCCCTCCAAAATGGACCATGGTTCATTTTTGGACACTTCCTCTCTGTGCAACACCGGGAACCAAACTTTGTGGGCTACAAAAACAAAACAATCCCTCACTGTTATCTGGATTCGACTCCCCCAACTCCCAACATAATTTTATGATGGAGAAATACTACACAAAAGTGGATAGTACAATAGGTCGACTTCTAAAAATTGATGCATGCACCTCAGCAGCCCTTCGAGGTCGCTATGCACGCTTATATAATGAAGTACCTCTAAATAAGCATGTCAAGCCTTTCGTCTTCATAGGCACTCACAAGCAACACATTCTCTAAGAAGGTGAGAACTTACTATGCAAGAACTGTGGTCTCCTTGGTCACACTTCAAAGCAGTGCAAAGTCATAAAGCTTAATAAAACCACAGAAGAGACATCTATAAAGAACTCCAACCAAATAACCATATCAAACGAAGACAAAGAAGAAGGTTTGAAAACAGTCTCTTTCCACAAAGGGAAAAAGAAAATCTCAACAAAAAGTTCCTCAACGATTATAGGGAGCACTTCAGCAACATGTATAAACGTTAACATCTTTGATGCGAACACTGGTAAGTTCTTGACTTCTCAAAAAAATTCGTACAAAAATAAAAAAAATCTCGAACACGTCTCCAGGAGAACCTTCGAATCAACCAGTAAAAACAAAAAACCACTTTTCAACTCTTAAGGTAATAGACACGATTTCGGAGAAAACCATCAAAAATTCTAATAATATTATTAAAAAAAAATTTTATTAACAAAAAAATAGTTTTAAAAAAGATATATCTCGCTCTACACCACAAACAGACGCATCACCCTCAACACACTCAACACGTAAATTCACCTCCTCTCTCCACCTATCACCTTGCGTGCAAAATTCTAATGATGATGATTATTTCTAATAACCACCCTATTACGAGTCCTAATAAATCACAATCTCCATCTACTAACTCGAAACATTCATTCCCTTTACACATAGACTCTAGGCATTCGGTATTTGACAAAATACACATCGCAACTACTCATTCTACTACACAATAAATGGCCAACTCTAATATACACGTAACCCTAAACCAATCCCCTCCACTGCCTATTAAAACATGCACGCTAACCCACTCTAATGACATGCATATAGATCCCCTAATCATTGAAAACCTAATGGGTTTGCAAGATTCCAAGAACAATATTACACCTACTATAAATCCTTCTATAAGAAATTATAATGCCAACAATCCCTATAATAATGAGAAGGCGCTACCGCCTGATCCAGCTATAAAGAATGAATCACACACAACAAGCAATGGCAAACACACAACTCCCACAAAACCAGAATCTAGTCCCACGAAGGATCCTCATCCAACCTCCCTTACCACAAAATCATCAACCCCTATCATGGGTGGAGATGGGTCGGGTGGGCCATGCCATCTCTTTCAATATCATATTGGAGAGGAAGGAAACTATGGTTGTGCTACAAAATACACATTATCTAGCACAACTCATCTACGAGGGTATTCGAGTGGCGATGAGCAACTATATGAACCAAGTCTGGATAAACAATATACTACAACCAATTACACCAATGATGCCAGCCAACATCACTCAAACAATGAGGGGGGAATGGAACCTCCCACCACACTTTGTCCCAATTCAGAGCACAACTCTAATGATGGAGCTACCATTCTTCACCCCAGAAGTTGTGAAAAACATCAACCCCATCTTCACTCCTTGGAATGCACATGTAGAACAACCCCATGCCTCTCATGCACACAACACACACCACATGCACAACCAAAGATCTCAACAACCACTCGTACAACAAATTCAAGAACAAATGGAACAAGTGATGGAAGATGAAGTGGACCCAGTAAACTTAACACCCGACAATATAGTCGAAAATTCAAACCTCGACGAGGTAAAAGTCTTTCTATTCATGGAGGTGCAAGAGCAGAGACAGATTCTCTAATGTCCGATGGCACTCTATAAGTGCACTATGGACATAAGGCCTCCAGCCTACCCAATGGCGGGACAACATGCAATGGTTCTTGTTCCTTTTGAGAGGAGGAATCTGATGCATGCATCGAGGGTAAGGGAGAACGGGGACATACACAACCAAACCTTCAATATGAATAGAGCCACGACCTTCATAATATGGAACATTCGTGGAGGAAACAATGAAGATTTTAGGTTAAACTTTAGAGACCTAAATTAAAGAATCGAATAACCAATAAACCAAACTCAAACCTCACCAAACAAAGTGAGAATAAGATCTGGCCTGAGGTTGTTCTCTGCCAAAATGTGGTTCTATGATCAGAGAACCACCACAAGTCAATTAGAAATGTCAAATAGGCCTCAGATTAGCTTCCGGTCAAGGAATTTCCGGCATCGGATTCGACTCAACTCCGACGAGCAGTAGACCTGCTCTGATACCATGTAAAGTACAAAGACAATAAAGAAATCTCTTTTGTGTTGTATTCAAGAAGTAACAAGTATATATACAAGTACATATAGCCCTAACTATGGAAAGAATCAAAAAGAAAATCCTATAAATCTGCCGTAAATCCCTATAATTATGCTAGCTATGTATATTACATAAGATTATGTCTACATTCATTATCTAACACTGCTCATAGACACTGTTTTGTTAGCATGCTACTCTTCAATCTGGGAAGAAGCAGTCCTATTGATTGAGTGGATTCTTTTCTTTTAAAGCTAGTATTGTTGATGATGTTAGTTACCGAACTTCACTTAAAGGGGAATGAACCGAATTCCAAAAAGTAAAATAAAAATAAAAATTAAGGATTCAAACTACTAGTCATTACGACTATTTCATAATAAAGATATTTTAAGTTCCTAATAGTCTACAAATGAGATGGCAGCGTACCTCAATATTTATTTGTTCAGTGATGTAACGTCTATGCCCATAGCCACTGCACGTGACTAAAGGTAAACAAAAAAGTTGTATGCTCTTTAGGTTGATAGAAAATAAATGTTTCCATAAACGACAAATCTGCTCTTTTTCAATTTGTTTAATAGTCTCACTACTCTAAATACGTGGCCTGTAGAGAAAAAAAACACGTCATACCTAATTGTCTAATTGGGGTGTGTTTATGAGTGTTGTTAAAGAGTTAAAATAAATAAATCAAATTATCCAATGTCTAGTTGTCTAAGCTTTTAGTAATCACACAATTCAAAAGTGTATAAAAGAAGAATCAAGTTACACGTGAATGCGCTAGATATTTTGTTACACGACTGCAGGAATTCAAAGTGAATTCAAGGATCGCAACACTGCTTCAGGATTTACTCGAGAAAACAATAGAGAAAATGATTTCGCTGAAGAAAAGGAAGAGAGATGATGAAGAAGAGAAGAGAGCATTTAGGGAGAAGCTTATGTATTCATTGATGATCTGAAAATGTAGCTTACAACTCTTATATGTACTGATTACATGTATTCAGAATGGTAAAGCTAGATTCCCTTCTAACAGAACTTCTAATAGAATTTTGTTAAGCTAACTATCCAACTAATTGTAACTAACTTTACCTCCCAGTACCTAACTTTTTGTCACACCCCGAAATCCCACCTTCGGGCCATGACTGCGTCTAACGTTGAACCCGCTAGACAAGCCAACGTTTGAAGTAATTAAAACTCATTAACAACAAATAAGAACAAGATAACTAAAATACAACATAGCACTTTCGAAATGAAACCCGTAAACAAATCCCAGAACTGGTGTCACATAATCACGGACTATCTATGAGATTACTACAAACAAAGGTCTGAAATAAATACATAAGACTGTCTTTGAAATACAAAGTAAGACAGAGCTGAAAGTGGAAAGTAGAAGGTGACGTCAAGGCCCATGAATGTCTGCGGGTCTACCTCGAGTCTCCTGTGTAACGAAATGAGATGCTCTAATCGTTAGTGATCCCCGGGTCCGGCTGCGTAATCTGCACACATAAAGAAGTGCAGGTGTAACATCAGTACAACCGACTCCATGTACTGAGTAAGTGTCGAGCCTAACCTCGGCGAAGTAGTGACAAGGCTAGGACCAACACTACATATGTACCTGTGTAATTTTATATAATAGCAGGAAAAATGACAACAGAGATAAGCAAGTAAGACAGATACGGGGAGAACATGCTGGGGAGATAGGGTAACAGTATGCTAACACAACAATACAAGGTAGTAAATGAAACGAAAAAACACGGCAGAAATATAGCTTCTCAAACAGATAATGAACAGAAAAGGCACGGCTTGTCCCCTCGTGCATAACCTCACAGTCACTCGGCACGGAATGTCCCCTCGTGCATAACCTCACAATCACTCGGCACAGAATGTCCCCTCGTGCATATATAATAACACTCGGCACGGAATGTCCCCTCGTGCATAACCTCACATTCACTCGGCACGGCATGTCCCCTCGTGCATGTATAATAACACTCAGTAAACACGGCATGTCCCCTCGTGCGACGAGTAATAAAACACCAGGCAACAATAATATGAAATTCAACAACACGAAGTCTCAAGTGCATGGAATTATTCAATACAATTCTATTGTCCCGGCAAGGAGAAATCATCATTTACAACATCACAAATGCCCGACAAGGGTCTCAGCTATAACCAACCTCGCATCAGTAATACAATTTCAACAGTGTAAGCCTCAACTGGAGCAAATAACTCAATAACTCTCCACGTCATGAAACAACATCAAGTATCACTTTTAATTCATAATTTACTCATAGTGCGGGGAATATTAGGAACATAGCAAATTTCATCACAATTGACTCACGGGCATACTTGACCGCAACGCATAGGCACTCGTCACCACGACTATACGTTGGACATGAGTTGCATGTAGCAAATAAGACTCTACACCTAATCCCTCAAGCTGAGGTTAAACCAAACACTTACCTCGGCTCCAAAACTGCAAGTCAAGCCTCGATCACAACCTTTCCTTAAGAATCCGACTCCGGAACGGTATTATCTAGACATGATCAACCCAAGTACATCAATAAGTACTCAATAAATCAATTTCTAAGTCAAGTTATGCATTTCCTACTATTCTTCCAAGAATACTAAAATTCGACCCCGGGCCCACACGTTTAGATTTTCGAAAATTCATGAAGGAATCAATTACCCGGAGTCTAAGGATCGAAGTTATGTAATTTATTCAAGAATTTATGGCCTAACATGGAAAATCACGAAATTCCTAAGAACCCTAAAGTTTACTACCTAATTCAATGATTTTAGGTGGTTTATTAGTGAATTAAGCTAGGAATTATTGTTAAAATTAGAAGTTTTATGGGGTTTTACTTACCTCTTACAGTGGGTGGTCGTGGAAGGTGATGCCCCAAGCTTGGATGCCCTCTAATGGAGTTTGAAGATGGAAGGAATGAGGAAAACCCAAAATTTTGGAGTATTTAAGTGGGCTGCCAACAGGGGTTTCAGCACCTGCGACAATAGGACCGCAGGTGCGGTCTCGCGCCTGCGAGAAAGTGATCGCCCTTGCGGAAAAGGTCCTGGGACCCTGGGCTCGCACCTGCGGAGTTGGGAGCCGCCCCAGCGGTCCCTCCCCTGCGGAAGTCTGGTCGCCCCTGCGGAAAGGGTCGCGCCTGCGATGGCTTGGACCGCGCCTGCGGTCTCGCGCCTGCGCATGCGTCCCGTGCCTGCGGACTTGGGCAAGGGGGCTGGGGTCCGCTCCTGCGAGGCTGGGACCGCAAGTGCGGTCCCGCACCTGCGGCTGGGCAACCGCACCTGCGGTCACACCAGCTGTTGTGCACCAGCAGTGGTTTTTGCTGGTTTTTGGCCTCGCACGGGGTCCGGGAGGCACCTGGGCCCACCCGAGCGCCCGTCCAAAAATACCAACAAGTCCCAAATCATTAAACAGACTTGCTCGAACTCACGGAACACCCAATACAACGCTAAAACTCAAAATCACTCTCCAAAACCCATGAATTCAAAACTTAAGAACTTAAAATTCTAGAATTCATTTCAATACGTCGAACCGGCCTAAACTGCTCGGAATGACTTCAAACTTTGCAGCTAAGTTATAAATGACACCACGGAACTATTCCCGGTCTCGGAATCTCATTCAAACCTCGGGAACATAACATCACTTTCCAAGTCGCATTTCAAATTCTTTAAAACCTCGAAACCTCATTTTTGATCTGAGACCACTCAATTCACGCCCGTTTTACACCAAATTTTACAGATAAGACAAATAATATATACTAAACCTGTTCCGGGCTCCGGAACCATAGTACGGGCCCGGTAACACGGTTTTCACATAATTATTCACTTTCATATTCCTTTATTATTTTCAGAAAACAATTTCTTTTAAAAATTCATTTCTCGGGCTTGGGACCTCGGAATTCGATTCCAAGCATATGCCCAAGTCCCATATTTTCCTACGGACCCTCCGGGACCGTCGAATCACGGGTCCGGGTCCGTTCCCCAGAAATGTTGACCAAAGTCAACTATATTCATTTATTAGTTATCAAAACTCATTTTTATCAAATTTTCACAAAATAGCTTCCCGGCTACACGCTCGGGCTGCGCACGCATATCGAGGTGAGGCTAACGGAGGCTCTCGGAGCCTCGAAACACAGATATATCTTAAATTACGTAAGATGACCTTTTGGGTCATCACACTTTTGACTAACTAACTTTTGACTTCACTATTGATCCTTCTGCATTGGGGGATAAGAAATCTTATATGGAACCTCATAACATATTTTCAACAGTGAAACGTGCCCTGTGGGGTGAATCTGAACTCCAGCAAGAAGTAATAAAGTGTAGGCAACTGAACCCACCCGTTTAAGAATCTGAAAAAGGCCATAGTATTTAGAAGCTAATTTGTCGAATGAATGTTGGATATAGTCACTTGCTTATAGGGATGGACTTTTCGATAGACCCAACCACTAACATCAAATTGTCGATCACTCCTGTGGAAATTGATGGTTCATTCTATGTTGAGCTCTTTTCAGATAATGCTTAAGTAGCTGCAGTTTTAGTTCCCTGATGAAGGTGTTATCAACTTCTGCTGAACCTGGCTCCCCTGACAAGTAGGGTTAATGTAAGAGAGGTGTTCGACCATATAATGCTTCATAAAGGGTGGTTTGTATGGATGAGTCAAATGAAGTGTTATACCAGTACTCAGCCATAGGCAAACAAGAGTACTACTTAGCAATATCTTCATTACAGTAGCACCTTAAGTAGGTCTCCAAATTTCTGGTCAATACCTCAGTATGTCCATTAGATGAGGATGGTATGCAGAAAAGGTATTCAATTGAACTCATTGTAGTGAGAACAACATTACTGAGAGAGACAACATCTCGATCACTAGTAATAGTATCAGGTAGACCATGTAACCTCACCACGGTATCTAAGAACACTTGAGCGAATGGTTGAGCAGTATAATGGTGTTTCAGTGGAATAAATGACCATATTTGCTAAGCCTGTCCACCACTACTAGTATAACCTCATAGCCTTTTGACTTAGGAAGTCCATCAATGAAATCCATACTAATTTGTAACCACACAACATCTAGGTAATGGTTGTAACAAACCAGGATAAGCAGCCAAGTCAGGTTTGTTCTTTTGGAAGACATCACATTTCTGCACAAAGTCTTTTACCTCTTTCCTCATGTTCTTCCAATAGAACAATGTGAGTAGTCTCCTTAGGGTAGCTTCAACACCTGAATGCCCACCTTGAGGAGTTTCATTCCACAAAGTTATAATTGTTCTTCTCAATTCTGGCACCTTTCCTATCATCAATCTGCCCTTCCTTCTTAGCCTCCCTTGAAACCATGTGAACTGCTTGTGAGTATGTGAATCATCTTGGAGTTATTCAATGAGTTGCTTCAACTCCTGATTAGAGTCCCAACTATAAAATATAACCTGGAAAGATTAGTATCACCAGATAAAACCATCAATGCCAATAATTCAGCTAGAGAGGGCATCAACTACCTTGTTCTCCACTCTCTTCTTGTCATCTATTGAGTAATCAAATGTCATTACTTTGGTTAGATATAGTAGTTGGTAATTAGTGTGTAGAATCTGCTCCATAAGATGCTTCAAAGACTTTTGATCAGTTCTGATGATGAATTTCTGTCCCAACAAATACTGTGACAACTTGGTTATTGCCTGTACCGTGGCCAACAACTCTCTATCATAGACAGATATAGATGCATGTTGTGGTGATAAATCTTTGCTAATAAAAGATATGGGGTGTCCCTCTTGCATAATTACTTCTACAATGAAAGTCTTGGTAGTATCTGGCAAAGCCAAAACAAGAGCTTGGGTGAGTGCATTTTTCAAAGCTACAAAAGCTGCATATGCTGAAGTCGACCATTTGAACCCATCCTTCTTAGTCAGGTCAGGGGTTTGCAAATCACACCAAAACCTTTAATAAATCTTCTATAATAACCAGCGAGGCCTAGAAATCCCCTAAGCTGTTTGAGAGTTGTTGGTGTAGGCCAGTTCTAGACTGCTTTTATCTTTTGATGATCAGTAGACACTCCTTCAGTTGTGATGAAATTTCCTAAATATTCAATCCTCTGAACTCCAAAGAAACATGTGCTCTTTTTTGCAAAGAGCTGATATTTACTCATCTCCACAAAAATAGACTTCAAATGAGTTAAGTGGTCCTCTATAGTGTTGTTGTATATGAGGATGTCATAAAGCAAATCAACACATGTTTCCTGAGAAACTTCTAAAAAACAAAGTTTATCAATCCTTGAAAAGTTACAGGAGCATTTGACAAACCAAATGGCATTACTAAATACTCAAAATGTCCAGAATGAGTTCGGAAGGTAGTTTTAGGCACATCTTCCTTGGCCATTATGAACTGATGATATCCAGAATTTAGGTTTATTTTAGAAAAGACCTTAGAACATCCCAAGTTCATCTAGAAAATCTTCTACAATAGGAATGAGAAACTTGTTCTTCACAGTATGCTTATTCAAATCTCTATAGTCGACACACAACCTCCATGACCCATCCTTCTTGCCTACTAGGACCACTGGTTAAGCAAAAGGACTGCATCTAGGTTGAATGATGCCTTGGTCCAACATTTATTGTACAAGACTTTCGATAATATCCTTCTTAACCGAAGGATACCTATAGGGACTTTTATTCACATGTTCAATACTATTTTGTAGAACAATCCTTTGATAAAAATCACCCATAGAAGGAGGTAATTCAGCGGGCTCTTCAAATAGTCTAGAATACTCAGCTAGTAATTCTACTAGCCTGGCATCTGTCTCAGGTTCCTCCTCAGCCTTAATAGCATGCCGTTGTTCTTCTGTACTACCCATAAGGACCACTTGTATCATGCATAATTGAGATAAATCCATTGTATGTTTGACCAATTTCTCAGCTTCTTGTACCTTTAGCCGACTATCAGCATCTCTGAGAAGGTGTTTCCTTCCTTTGTACCAGAACTCCATAGTCAACTTCCTAAAATTCATCTTAATGTCCTCAAGTGTTAGTAGCCATTGTACTCCTAACACTACTCCACAAGAGCCTAAAGGTAAGACCTAACAAAGTTAATTCTGAATTAAGGAACAGATTAAGCGACTTGTACACTTCACGGAGAACTGAGCTGAATAATGGCAGTGCTGATCATGCTCATCTACATAGGAGAGAGGGGAAGCAACATTGTAAGTCAGAGGCGAATAAAAGAGTTGAGCTAGTTGTCATCAATAGTGACGCTTCATCTGAGGAGACAATATCGGATGATTGTAATGTAAGGTGTTAGCTTAAGGTGGGATTTTATAGTTAAACAATGGTTAAGCTTGTATAAAAGGTTGGTAATCTAATTAACTCCGCTATTTCTTGAGAGCAAGGTTAACTGAAATCAAGTAGGTTTTTGCCTGATTTGCATATTCTTATTTTAGCTATTTGCAGCAGCTGTTTGTTGTGAACTCATTCGTTCTCACTCGAGTTTCTACATTAAGGTTTGGATCAAAACAAAGGAAATCCAAATGTCATCAAAAACGTCAAGGCTGGTAAAAGCTATTCCCTTGCAAAGTGTGATACAAAGTTATTTCTTGTTTCTGCGTTCGTGGTCTAAATACATAAGGATAGACCGTGGAATATGTAGAGTCTACAGAGCCTTGCGGTGAATTGTTTTGTTCTGGAGGTTAGTTTGTTAACATTTACTGAGCTGAAGCTCTGAAATATTAAACTGACTTCTTTCTTGGGCGGACTTGGTGTGTGACATCCAACCTATTGATATGGGAGCTTTCTTAAACATCACTTAGTTGGAGCTTACCATGTGACCAATTTTGTTTGTATGTCATCGCAAACTTGTGTTGGACTTGATGTTGCAGATGAATTGGTTGTAATCTATTTCTGAAGATCGACCTGTTGATACTGCATCTTTAAGCTTCATTACACTACTAAAAATCCGGGAAAAAGCGACCAACAATTTGCGACCAAAATTGGTCTGTCAAGAAAAGCGACCAAAGTTAGTCGCTAAATTGGAGAAAATTATTAAAAAATAATTGTAAATACCTATTTGGTCGCTAATCTTTTCAAAATGTTGATCGAACTGGTCAGAAAGAAATGTTGAAATTAGCGACCAACATTGGTCGCTAAAGTGGGACCCCGTTACAAAATTTT
>ML284850.1:625-42148 GCA_005239495.1 Nicotiana undulata
ATCTCAACATTTGGCTCTAGGCCCTTACTCAGTCAGAATTACCAGTCTCCTCACAACACTCTCATTATGTAAACAGCCCAAACAATGGCAATGCATGATAAATAAATGATTTCTGAGACTGAAATACGAATACATGTATAATAACAGGACTGAGTATGCACAAGTAAAGTTCGCAATAGAAACAACAGTAACGGACCCTTTCCGGTCTCCACATATAGACATGAAGTCTTATCATTTATACTTGTTATGTTTCTTTTAGTTTCTACGCATTAATAGCCTTCACAGTACCGATATCATGGTGGAACAACAGTTAAACCGTGCCTGGGGATAAGCCGGGCCACAACAAATCAACCAACACTCATATGCCCGTCACTTGGCGAGTGTATCATAGTAACTATCATCAATTAGCATGTACATTGGGGTCTTGAACCCCTCAGTTCCAAGGTTGAAGCCGTTACTTACCTAAAAACCAGCTCAACTCTACTCCGCCGGGCCCTTTCCTTGAGAATTGGCCTCCAAATGCTCCAAATCTATCAATAATCAATTACATAGTGTCACAATGTGCTAAGGAAAAATCCCCAAATCATAATTTAGCAAAAATACCAAAAATCCCGAATTCGGTAAAAACCCGGCCCTCGGGCCCACGTCTCGAAAGTCCGAACATTTCACAACATTAGGTTCCTTGTATTTTCCCGAGTTTAACCATACCAAGAACACAAAAATCGGACCTCAAATGGTCCTCCAATTCCCCCATTCTTCTTCTCTTAAACCCAAGCCCTAACCACCATTTTTCTACTGTTTTTACCAAAGATTTCAACCTAAAATCGTTCTTAATGCACAATATAACGAGTTTTGAGTCCAAGAAACTTACCTCCTTGAAGAAACAACGAAATCCCTCTTCAAACCCCTTCAAAACCTCCAACCCTTGTGTAAAAATGGTGAAAGAAGACAAATTTCGCGAAGGCTACCCTTTTATAGGTTCTGCCCAGGCATTTCCGCAACAGCGGTGCTTTTCTCGCACCTCCGACTCCGCAGGTGCGACATTTTAACCGCACCTGCGAAAACCACTTAACCTCCCAGACTCCGTGCCTGCGATACCCTTCCCGCACCTGCGACATCGCAGGTGCGGACTTCCTTACGCCCATGCGACGAATTCCGCCCCTGCGCCTTCACTCTCGCGCCTGCAATGTCCGCACCTGCGGCCCAAGCATCGCAGGTGCGATCGCACCAGCAGTAGTAGCTTCAGCTACATTTCAAGTTCCAAATTCTCCGTTTAACGCCCGAAATCAAACCAGAGCCCCTCGAGACCCCAACCAAACATACCAACATATCAAACATGGTTATTCTAACTTTGTCGAGCCATTAAAACACCAAAAACAACATCAAAACCATTAATTCTCATCCAATTCAAGCCTATGATTTCCAAATACTTCTGAAACAAGCATTTGATCCAAAACCCAACCAAACCATCTCCGAATGACCTAAAATTTTTCGGGCAAGTCTAAAATGACCTAACGAAGCTACAGCAACTCTCGGAATCCCATTCCAACCCTCGAATAAAAATCTCATTTAACAACCGGAATTCGCCAAAATACTAACTTCGCCAATTCAAGCCTAATTCTACATCGGGCACCGTAAAAATATTCTGAACACACTCCTAAGTCCCAATTCACCTAACGAAGCTATCCGAACCATAAAATCCGCATTCCGAGGTCGTTTACCAATAAGTCAACTTCGGGTTGACTTTTCCAACTCTAAAGCTCTTGTTAGAGACTAAGTGTCTCAGTCCACTCTATTTTCACTTCGAACCCGAACCAACCAACCCCAACACTTCATGAACAGTCTAACCGAGCTACTACAAGACAGAAATAAAGGAATAGATACGTATACTGCGTAACAACGGACCGGGTCATTACAGTATTGCATTGATGTGATCCATATTACTTTACAACATAGGACATTTTCATTCAAATGATTTTACTTTGCTATTCTTTAAACTTCTTTTTTAATAATTTCAGTATTTACTTGAAATCCCCTCTTACGTGAGCCTTGCTTGTCATTTGCTTACTGTCCAAATTCAAAAAATTACTTGGCTGGGACCTACAGTTGTGGATCTTGAGGGGTGCCTAACACCTTCCCCTTAGGATAACTTCAAGCCCTTACCCAATCTATGGTAATGCAAACTAGTTTATGAGTTAATTATTTTAGGTGCCCTAACGCACCATAAAATCGTTAGGTGTCGACTCTTCCTTAAACCTTTTCCTTTAAGGAGTTATCCAGAATGTCATGAAACCTGATCTCCGCGTACCTAACCCGTGCGAGGAAAAAGGAAGGGCGCGACAGCATGGCGACTTCGCTGGGGATATTCCCTAGGCTTTTACCATTACAAGTTGTTTGTGAATTTGGACCTTTAATTTTGTTAAATGCTTGCAGCTTTTCCCATTCCCCATTATATGCTATTAACTGTTTAATTTTTTGCAAGTATTTATTTCACCTGAACGAAACTGACATATCTTCATGTTTTCTTTGTAACTGCTTTCAATTATAAATGTTGTATTTCCTTTCTTTACCGCTTTCTTTAATGTGAAAATACATGCCTACTTGTTGAAGTGTTATTTATTGCATATCATGCTCCGCATTCATATTCCACTCGTGCCAAACAAAAATCCTATAGCAACGCTTACAATGAGTGGTTTCGCTATTCAATATATTACTACCCCCTAAATTCGGAAAGGCGTATTTGCGGTAAAACTAGTAGATCAGCGGTGCAGTCGACAGTTCTGTGCCTTCCCCCTTGAGTTGTCCGCTCAAGGGTACTGGTCTAAAACCCCATAGAAACCTTACTCTATTGTAATGTTGCATGCATCATGGTCAAACCTAGACAGGCTAATGTGTTGTCCGCACAATAGCCTTTAAGATAGCCTTGTCCAAAGTCCATTGGGTTTCCCTGGAACCCAAACAGATGCCTTCACGTTCTGTGCATTTATTTGGGGAACTAAATGCTCTTTTCTAATTATTGATGTTAAATAGTCGAGTCCGGTGGGGGTAAGGGTCTAAACCTCTTTGTTTTGCAGAAATGAGGCACGAAACCCCCAGATTAGGCATGGTCGCCAATAGCCACCCCAAATTGTTAAACTGGTGGGAAGATCTTCACTCCAGTGACAAAACACTCGTTAGAAAACATTTGGGAAACCTGCCCTCTCTTTTGGATATTCGGCCTAACAAAATGATGATACAGATTGCTACCGTATTCTGGGATTGCGATCGGTCGGTATTCCGCTTCGGAAACAATGAAATGACACCGCTGCAGGAAGAAATAAGAGGTTAGGCCGATTTGGCTTGGGAATCTCCAGGGTTGCTGATGCCTAAGAATCGCACAGGTCGAGGTTTTCTCAAAATGTTGGGTCTGAAGAAAAATCTGGACTTGGTATGTTTAAAGGATTCGTACATCCCTTTTGATTACTTGTACGAAAGGTTCGGTCATAGCAAATCATACCGCACCTATCAGGACGAGTTCGCCCTCACTTCTCTAGGGCACATCCATCGCCGAGTGTTTGCTTTCATGGTTTGTTTTCTAGGTTTAATGGCGTTCCCGACAAAGAAGGAGAGGATCCACACTAGGTTGGCCATGGTCACTAAGACTTTAATGGAAGGGATCAATGGACAGGACTTCAGCATTGTGCATATGATCATTGCAGACATATACCGAGCCTTAGAAATATGTCAACAGGGAGCAAAGCATTTCGAAGGTTGCAATTTATTACTTCAACTTTGGCTCACTGAACATCTGCAAAGGGGTGACTACCAACAAGACATCCATCGATGAATCTGGGATGACCATATCGCTTTCCACCACCCAAAGCGAATGAGCTATATTCTAGACATGTTCGCTCAGCCGGAAAATGCCGAGGGATGGGTTGAGTTACTGGGGAATTTGACCGAGGACCAGATTCAGTGGATGTTTGAATGTTTCCCAACAGACGAATTTATCATCCGATCCCGAGATGCTTCATTTATGATATTGATTGGTCTGAGGGGAACGTACCCTTACGTCCCTCTCCGAGTTATGAGGCAAGCAGGGAGGAGGCATGTTATACCTAGGGTTGAGAGGATAAGACATCTTCGAGCAGACTTCCAGGATGGCGACAGCCCTCACAAGTGCCAAGCCCAACATTTGTGGAACTGCAAGATTGTACTTGAGAAAGACACCATCGAGCCAGACAGGTATCATGCCGGTTGTACTCCTTTCTATCTAAGCTGGTTAGAATAATATATGGAGGGTCGATTCGAGCCAGGATTCGCTCAGGGTCACCGAGTCATAGATGAGAAGGCCGAAGCGCAAGTTAAATTCAATAATCTACGCAAGAGGCTCCGTGAATGTGAGAATAATCATCACCAGATAAACGAGTCAAGTAAAAAGCTGATTGAGGAATGGAAGGATATGGCTATCAGCTCCAACAACAGGCTAGGGTACTTGGAGCGAGGTATAGTCGAGCTGGAAGAAAAGTTCATCAAGAGGATCGAGGACTGCAAAAAGGCTGAAGGAGCCGAAGGAGGATATCTAGCCAGGACCTACTTACTGCTGGGACTTTGCGAGTAGGGAAAGCTGATCGAAGAGAGCAGGAATGCCGAATCTGGGGAAGGTCCTTCTGGGACCAAGTAGATAGGGGTGTCTTTTATTTTGTCTCCTTTGATGTAATAAGGCCATTGGCCATTAGTGACATTTTTTGCATATTTAGAGTCGTTTCTATCATCAATAAAATGAGGCATTTAGCATTCCAAGTTCTCCAAATTAATTTGTCGCTAGGCCTACCTCGGGCACAAAGAGGTTCCTCGACTTAGGATGCGTTTTACATTTTTGCATTACGTGTTTAAATTACCGCAATATTCTTTATAATCCTCACTGACTTCGTTACTTTTTTGTTTTTCCTTTATTTATTATTCCCCTTCCCAAAGGTTAGTTCGTGCATTCTGGCATCATCAGTCTATCACACAAGATCCAAGGGCCCTCCTCCTACTCCTCCTCCTAGTCCTCCCAGAGACAAAGGCAAAAGTAAGATGGAAGAGTCCAGCGACACCAGACAAGAGAATAGGGTTGAACGGGTAGAGGCCACTGACGGCTGGGGTATTCAGGTTTTGCATGAGAACATGTCACCACTGGAACAAAAGATACTGAAATTTCAAGAAGAACTTGATCAGGTCCGGAATCTGGCCAATCTGTCTTTTCCCTCAACGTCTCTGACGTCACCCCTACACCTCCACCGAATTTCCCAAAACAACCAACTCACCCTGCACTTCATCGTCACGCCACTCCCCCAAAGAACCAAACTCTCCCAACACAGTGAAACACTTTCCACAACACTCCGCCTACACCCATGGGACCTCAGACTCACACAAAAGATCATCTCCTTGCCTACAACAATCCCATCTACGTGGAGACTGTGAATCACTCCACCCCACCTGTCACACATACACCTGAGTCCGATGAGAAAGACATGCTTATCAAGAATCTGGCTGAGGAACTTAGGAAGCTGACTAGCCGAGTCCAGGGTGTTGAAGGAGTCAAGGGGATCGAAGGTCTGAACTATGAGGACCTCTGCATATAGCCTGATGTCGAACTGCCCGAGGGGTACAAACCTCCAAAGTTTGAGATGTTCGATGGTACTGGTGATCCAAGGGTCTACCTGAGGACCTACTGTGACAAATTGGTTGGCGTAGGAAAAGACGAAAGGATCCGCATGAAGCTATTTATGAGGAGTTTGAAGGGAGATGCACTATCTTGGTATATCATCCAAGACCCCAAGAAGTGGTCCAACTGGGTAGGTATGGAAACAGATTTCATAGACAGGTTTAGATTCAACACAGAGAACGCACCAGATGTGTTCTATGTCCAGAACTTGAGGAAGAAACCCACAGAAACCTTTCACGAGTACGCTACTCGTTGGAGGTCGGAAGCTGCCAAAGTCAGGCCTGCCTTAGAGGAAGAACAGATGAACAAATTCTTTGTTCGGGCTTAGGGCCTGCAATACTATGAACTACTGATGATGGTTGAGGGTCAATAGTTCTCCGACATTATCAAATTGGGAGAGCGGATTGAAGAGGGTATCAAGAATGGTATGGTTACTAACTTTGAAGCTTTACATGCCACTAATAAAGATTTGCAGTCCGGTGGTGTGTCCAGAAAGAAGGATGTGGGAGCCGTGATGGTTGCACAACAAGCCAAATCCTGGCCTAAATACCAGGTCTATCCCGCACCTCCATTCACATATCAACCCGCTCCAAATTACCAAGCACCCTCACCCTCATACCAAACTCCACCACCCACGTACCAAGCTCCACCACCCACATATCAACCCACTTCACCCAAATACTCCCAACCCGCTGTCGCGCCCCCTTTTCTATTGCACGGGTTAGGTACGGAGAGATCGGGTTTTATGACATTCTGGACAACTCCTTAAAGGAAAGGATTTAAGGAAGAGTCGCCACCTAACGATTTTTATGGTGCAATAGGGCACCTAGAGTTGATAACTCATAAACTAGTTTGCAGTACCAGAGATCGGGTAAGGGCTTGAAATTATCCCAAGGGGAAGGTGTTAGGCACCCCTCAAGATCCACAACTGTGGGTTCCAGCCAAGAAATTTTGTGAATTTGGACGATGAACAAATAGCAAGCAAGGTTCATATAAGAGGGGATTTCTAACAGGTGTGAAAATCTTTAAATGTTTAGAGAAAAACATTAGAATAACATTTGAAAAGAAACTGTCCTAGGTTTAAAGTAGTACGGATCACATCAATGCAATACCCGGTATGTCACTTCCTCAAAGAGGCGGCTACACGTGGTATTAGCGCACCGGTCATCATATCCGTATTCTACCTTCCCACCCCGTAAAGGTTATTTGAAGCGCGTGTGTTGGTCACGAATGCTTATCGCGTGCCATTACCCGTCCCATTCTATAAGTACTGGAGAGTATTTAGGACTACTATTCCTATAAGGTAGGGACTAGACTGAACCCTTAGGTTTAAAAGAAAAAATGCTAAGCGACAAACATAACAAGTAGGACTACATGTAAGGGAACACGTAAGGCAAATAAAGGGAACACGATTGATTTGGGTTTTAATAAGTGTTAGGCCTAAGGTTTGCCTAGGCGGGCATATACATCGCTCATTCATTAAAAAAAATGAGAAGGCGGATTTCTAATTCTGATTTTTAGAGATAATACATTTGCAGAAAACGTTTTAAGCCATTTTACACAATTTTAGCGGGGTTATTAGAGTTAATACAGGCTGACTAGTCGTTCAATAGAGTATAATTAAAAACAGACATGTTGGGGAAACAAAATCCTAAGGAACATGGTATCTAATGCATACATGAATTCCTAAAACATTGCTTCTAAATGTAGTGCTTATGAAGATGCAGCAGCAGTAACATTATGGCAGTTTTATTACTTGGTTATAATTATTAATTATGAGCAGGGCTTATAAATTGACATGAATATAACAGTTATGCTGAAATAAGAACCTAAACATGATTTCTAATGCATGGTATGCATGTCCTAAGCATGCTACTATTACACACATAGGTAAGTAAAATCCTATAGTCATGTTTTCTACCCATACTATACTAAACATGCATAGTCCCCTACCGCATTCACTATCCAGCCCCAATTATTCGTTTACAAGTTATTACAAACCAGTAATAAATGAATTACAGTAATGAAAAAAAGAAAAATAAGAAGTTATTCTTTAGGGAGCCTTCAATCAGGCCCAATCTCCCAGCCTCATTCCTTTCGAGTTTCACAGCCTTACATGGCATGGGTGCGACAAAGTTCCCTAGGGCCCCAAATGGGTCCTTGGCCAATACCAGCACCCAAGAAAAATTGCCAATATTTTAACAAAGTGCAGTGTGGGATTACCAGCCTTGTGTGTCAAAGTTCAGTGAGTGCTCAGGGGTACTCAAGGCAATGCTCACACGAAGGGGGTAGGACCTAAATTTCTAAGAATAGTGTGAAGTGCCGGGAGGGAAAGAAAAGAGACCAGATTCATTTGAAAAAAGTTTATAAACTGAAGAGTTGTTTTTTTTTTGGAAAATAACTTTGAAGACAGTAGTGGGATCAGCAAGGAACAGATCAGAATAAATTCAACAACACAAGGGCAATGGGAAGTGGGGACAAATAAGTCACATAGTAGGTAGACGAAGACACATAAGTTCAGTAAACTTGGTTAAACACAATTGCATAAGTCGAAGAGGTTCAAGGGGACCAGGGGGTAGCAGGATTCACACATGACACTAAGCAGTGATGGAAAATAGCATAACAGATGCATACATGAATAGGAAAGGCATATATCAAGTACTGATTCAATCATAAACATGTAAGTCCCAAAGGGATAAGCATGGAAAGTATTGATAAACAAACAGGAAATTAATTACATGTTGAACAGTAGAAGCATAAGTAGAAAACAATTAGGAATATGATGAACTGAGATAGTAGTAAACACATAGGTTTGAAAATTGGAATCTAATTAGAACATACCAGATAAGAGAGAGCACAGCAGAATGCAAGAGCAAAGTGAGAGCACAATGTTAGCCTTGGCTTACAGCCGGCTAACAATAAACAAGAGCAGAGAGAATAGTAGTAAAACAAGGAAAGAAAGAGAGCAAGAGTTCTAGCACAAGAAAGAGCTTAGAATAGTGTTCTTCTCCGTGTCTTTTAAAATGAATGAGCAGCAGTATATATAGTTGAAAAGAAAGTAGTAAATAAGGTAAAAATCAATTCAAGTAGAAATTAAGGGGACTCAGAATCAATTAGCGTAAAATCAGCAAAGATACTCCCTTAAATAAAGGAGTCGAATTCAAATCAATATTAACAGGCAACAAATAAAGGAAGTAATCAGTTGAGAAGCTGATTTAATCATATAAGGAAGAGTATAGAATAGAGCAAGTGATTAGGATTAGATACAAGATATACCAATTAAGGAAAGTGTATCAAAGTAATTGACAGCATTTTTACACACAAAATAAGGCAGAATAGGGTTTCACTAGGGAAATCAATCAAGAAAATCTCGGGTTGGATTCAAATCACAGAGAGTCAATGTCAATTAAGGAAATATGACAACAGCAAGGAGTCAATCGAAATCAGGCAATTAGTTAACAATAAAGAACAAAGTAGTTAATTAAGGCAAGGAGTCAAAGAACCTAGGTACAGGGTAGGCCATTAGGGGTAAATACACAAAAGGTTCAATTAAGGAAACAACCAGTAAGAATAAAGAAATAACACGGTTAATCAGAGAATAAGGTAAGAAATAATCAAAGGATGTAAAGCAAATATAGGAATAATTTGAGAAAATCAGCACATAGGTATCATCATAGCAAATCAGTGAATTAGAGACTCAAAATAACACTCGTTTTAAGGGAAATTATAGGTTTCCACGAATATTCAAACAAGTCGAGTGTAAACAGAAAGAATCGACTCTGAAACCCTAATAGAGGCATACTAGGGTAAAAATCACAAAGTATTCTAATTAAACGAAGCAGTAATCATGTGAGTTAAACACATAGCAAAATCAGGTAGCAAAAAATCAAGGACGAACTTCGTAATTCAAACAAAGTGCAAAATTGGGGATTTTGACATGAACTAGTTAGGGTTGAGAAAAGCTCAACATAATCGATTAAAACTCATGAGATTCAGAGAATAAGTGCTTAAAAAAATCAAAAATCGTTTTTCAAGAAAAAGATTCTCAGAAACCCTAGTTTCAAAAGGAGACAAAATGTTTAAAAACTTGAAGAATCGTAAAGATCGAGTTGAGAATAGTACAAACATAAGAGAATGAGTCGAAATCGTTAAAAATACAGAGATTTAAGAGATTTAGGTCAAGATTAGGGTTTCATAAGAAACCATAGAAAAGTAGGAGAACCTGCCGTGAAACTCAGGAATTATGGTGGTTATGGCACCATCGAGTCAAACCCCAACGGAGAAAGGCCGGAATCAATCAGGCAGAGCCCCAGTAGCCGTATGGGTATGGTAAATACCCATGGAGGTCTCAGAGACGAAGTAAGCCGGAGCAAGGAGGCGTCAAGGCGACTGGTGGTCGAAAGGAGAGAGGTCGGAGGTGGCCAGAGAGGAGATGAACTCCATCGGAGAAGAAGATGAACCAGAAGATTCTAGATAGAAGGGAGAGGGAAAGAGAAGAGATGAGAGAGAGAGAGGTGTCTCGAAGAGTGAAGGGTCGGGGGGTAGTTGGAGGATTAATTATGGTAAGCTTTGATCTGGGTCGTTGATTTGAATTAATCAACGGCTCAAATTTAAACAGGGATTGGGTCGGGTAGTTTTTTAGGCATTGGGCTTGGTATTGGGTTGAAGGGGGTCAGATGGGTTGGGATTAATTGGGTTAAAGAGGTTAGGCTAAAATTTAAAATTTAAATAAACGTGGCTAGCTGTTAAATACCCACTAAAAATAGATAATTAATTAATTAAAATAGCCAATAATTATAAAAATGAAATTAAACTAAAATAGGTAAAATTACAGTAATTAACTAATATTAAGTATAAAAAATACATAAATTTCGAATTAAAATAATGTAAAATTTCCAATTGGGCCATAATTGCAAAATTATTATAATTGGAATTAAATAAGGCCCAATTGGCTAATTTGTGAAATAATTAGATTTTAATGGATAAAAATGATTATAAATAACATACTAGGATAAAAAAATATTTTGAAGTTATTTATTACATAATTTATGAATTATTTAAATATGAAATATTAAATAAACGGGGAAATAATTTAAAACAAATAGGGAAAAATAGGGAAAAATACTCATCATTACAAAGAGTAATTTTGAAAGCTTATATGCAAGTTTGAAAAATAGTTTGAGAAAAAATTGGGTATCAACACCCGCTCCCGTCTACAACACCTATAATTCCCAGCCACCTCACTATCAATCACTCCACACCCGTCAAAAATTCCTTAGGCCTCTCCCTAACTTTGATTGTCTCCCTCCAAAACAATACACTGCGATAGCCGAGCCCATCGACCAATTGTATGAAAAACTCAAAGCTACTGGTTACGTCACACCTATCCCTGTTGTCACCCATGAGAACCCTTCTCAGTGGGTTAACCCGTACAAATCCTGTGCATACCATACTGGCATGAAAGGACACACCGTCGATGAATGTCGCTCTTTGAAGGATAAGATACAGACCCTTATTGATAACATGATTATTGTGGCCATGGAATCCGCTCCGAACGTCCGTAACAACCCTTTACCAGACCATAAGGGTGGAGGTATCCATATGATTGAGATAGAAGATGATGGGGATCCCGAGGGGTCAATCGGGTTGATCGTAGAAGGCGATGATCCAAAGAAACCTGCAGTTACACTCAACCCAATCATAGTCCATATCCAACACTCTGAGAATGCTGAGGTGAATATGTCTATCCCAGTCGAGTTTGAAGCAGCACCGCCGGCAAAGGCGAAGGCACCAGTGCCAATTGAGGTTGATTTCGCGTCTCCGGCAAAGGCACCCGCACCCTTCGAGGTTGCAGTCTTGCCGCCCAAAGCCCATGTGCCATTTGAAATAAGGATAGTTGCACCGGTCCCAGTGGCGATGTCAACCACGCCACATTTCTATTAAAATGCTATCCCTTGGGATTATACAGCTGAGTTGAGAAGGAGAGTAAAAGCGGGTCTAAAGAAGCCATCGCAGCACAGGGTATGACAAGAACTGGTAGAGTCTATACCCCTGAGCATCTGGCCGAGTCAAGCAAGTAGGCTGCCAACCGGCCTCCCCTCATTGAGACAGGGTTAGACGATCTTTGGAGGAAAATACAGGCTAAAGAATATTCGTTCATCGACCAACTGAACAAGACACCAACAGAGATATCCATTCTCTCTCTGTTGCAGAACTCTGAGACGCACAAAAATACTTTGTTGGGAGTGTTGAGTGACGCCTATGTACCGAACAACATCACTAGCGGGGAAATGGACAACATGGTAGGCCAAGTACTGGAAAGACACAAAATCACTTTTCACGAAGACGAGTTGCCACCCGAGGGATTGGGACATAACAAGGCTCTGCACATCACCGTGCAATGCGAAGATTATTTCATAACCAGGATTCTTGTTGACGGAGGGTCCAGTCTTAACATATGTCCGCTGACAACACTCAAGAAGTTAGGTCTGCATGAGATAAAGGACGGAGCAATCAACACGAAAGCCTTCGACGGTTCTCAAAGGTCTACCATTGGAGAGATCAATCTATGTTTGCAGATGGGACCGACTTGGTTCGAAGTGGACTTTTAGGTGATAGATGTAACGCATCTTACAATCTGCTGTTAGGACGACCCTGGATCCATGCTGCTGAGGCTGTAGCATCAACACTACATCAGGCAGTACAATTCGAGTGGAACCACCAAGAGGTGATCATCCACGGCGACGGTAGCAACCCTATTTACAATCGCCAGACTATCCCTGTAATTGATGGAAAGGGAAAACTGGGTGGAGGAACTTATCACCATATCGAGCGGGTCAATGCTGTCGACAAGGACAAATGGTGGGATAGCAAGATCGAGAGCATCTTGAATTGGGGAGGATACGAGCCAGGCAAAGGGCTCGGTAAGAACCTCCAAGGGATCACGAAACCCATCAAGCTCAAGAAACATGGTACCACTTTCGGTCTGGGGTATGAGTATACATAGGAAGAATTCAAAAACTGGTCGCCCCCATGGCGCGGTCACTATTACCCCTTGGAGCAGCCAATACCTCATTTGGAGCAGACTTTCCAGCAGGCTGATATCATCTATGGGTCCGACGAAGAAGAAGCACTGGCGGCAATGAGGGACTTGTTTCTAGACGACGGGGACATGGATTGCTGTGTTGTTCTCGAGGAGGAGGGGGAGGAAGGCCCTTCCATACAGGCAGTGAGCAGAGAAGCTCGTCTCAAGAACTGGTCCATCCGGACGACCAAAGCCCGCCGAGCCTCGGGGTAGCAAGGCTAATGAACAAGCACTATTTACTGTTTATTAAATGAATTTCTTTCCTTTTCTGCATTTTCAATTCCTGCAATAAGATCTTCAATGTTCAAAACAATTATTCGTTTTATCAAAGCATTTCCAATCTCCTTATGAATCTCATATTTATTTGCTACTGTTTTCTCCCATTACTTTATCTATACAGCATTACTATTACTTATCTTGATGAACCGATGACTGTGACGTGCAATGAGACAATGCAGCAAACGGACATTGATTCAGAGGAAGATGATATACCCGACGAGATTGTCAAGGAAATTAAGAACTTCGAGAATAGACCTAAGTCCAACCTGGACGAGACTGAAATTATTAATCTGGGGGATTCAGAGAACGTCAAGGAAACACGGATCAATATTCATTTGTCGCCGTCAGAAAAGAAAGAGTATACAGAGTTTCTAAGGGAATATGAGGACATATTCGCCTGGTCATATGATGACATGACTGGTCTAAGTACATCCATTGTGGCTCACAAACTGCCAACCAATCCAATGTGTCCACTGGTAAAGCAAACGCTTAGAAAGTTCAAACCCGACATGAGTTTAAAAATCAAAGAAGAAGTTACCAAGCAAATCAACGCCAAAGTTCTCCAGGTAGTTGAGTACCCGACATGGTTAGCTAACATTGTACCTGTGCCGAAGAAGGACGGGAAGGTTAGAGTCTGTGTCGACTACCAGGATCTTAACCAGGCCAGTCCGGAAGACGACTTCCCATTGCCAAATATACACATTCTGATTGACAATTGCGCCAAACATGAGTTACAGTCATTCGTAGATTGCTTCACTGGTTATCATCAAATTTGGATGGATGAAGAAAATACTGAGGAAAATGATAGAGAAGCATAAGCAATGGCATGAGAAGTTATCATTTGCTTTGTTGGGGTATCGCACCACAGTCCGCACGTCAACTGGGGAAACTCCTTATATGTTGGTTTACGGTACAGAGGCTGTTATTCCTGCCGAGGTTGAGATTCCACCTCTGAGAATCATACAAGAAGCTGAGCTCAGCGACGCAGAATGGGTAAAGAGCCGTTATGAACAACTGCTGGAAAGAGGATGAACGCAGTCTGTCACGGACAATTATATCAGAACAGGATGACCAGAGCCTTCAACAAGAAAGTCAAGCCGAGACGATTCACACCGGGGCAGCTGGTGTTAAAGAAAATCTTTCCGCATCAGGATGAAGCCAAAGGGAAATTTTCTCCCAACTGACAGGGTCCGTACATGGTTCATAGAGTGATGACAGGAGGAGCACTTATACTCGTAGAAATGGACGGAGAAATTTGGCCAAAACCAATCAACTCAGATGCAGTCAAGCGCTACTATGTGTAACCTTGTATGCTTTCCTCAATGTTGTAGATTGAACTACGCCTGAACTGATTCCCGTTTAAGAGGGGATACGTAGGCAGCCCTATGGGTTCAATCACAATTTAATAAAAATCTCCTTTCCCCCACAAATGGAAACTGGGGCAAAATTTTGAGGAGGACCCTCAACGTTCTGAAGAAAGTTCAGCCAATCACCGCACAAGCAACCACAAGAAGTATTCACCCATCAAACCGGGGCAGAATTTTGAGGAGGGCCCTCAAATTCTGTGGTAGGAAAAGTTGCAATGTCTCGAAACGCGTCACAGTCGTCGGTTCACCTAAAAGAAATATAAATTATATTCTTATATTATATATTTTCTAAATCATGCACACCTTTTTTTGGAACAGCTTGTTTAGCAAACGCTACCCCAATGATATATCATGATCCAAACAAGCGAGCCAAGTAAAACCAGCGGGAATGCGAACTGACCTTTCCCCCTTTACAGAACTCACAATTTTTCTTTGGATGCAGGCACGAAGACGGCGAAAGCCCTAAAAATATTATTATCCTCCGCGGGATGTATATCTCTCAAAGACACGCTCTCATACTCGTCGCACATGCCGACGCTTATTATCATAACAAAACAACGCTTCATTCACAACAATCGTATTGTCGCAGTTCATCACCAGCTAAGAACTATTACAGTCATTTTACTCCCTGCATAAGGCTACTATTCTGCTTTCCGAGGTTCTACGCTACCTCCCTCTGCATTTTATTTCCTGCATTGCATAAGGCTACCATTCTGCCTTCCGAGGTTCTACGCTACCTCCCTCTACATTTTATTTCCTGCATTGCATAAGGCTACCATTCTGCCTTCCGAGGTTCTACGCTACCTCCCTCTACATTTTATTTCCTGCATTGCATAAGGCTACCATTCTGCCTTCCGGGGTTCCACGCTACCTCCCTTTGCATTTTCACTTCCTGCATTGCATAAGGCTACCATTCTGCCTTCCGGGGTTCCACGCCTCCTCCCTTTGCATTTTCATTTCATGCATTGCATAAGGCTACTGTTCTGCCTTCCGAGATTCCACGCTACCTCCCTCTCTGCATTTTTATTTCATGCATTGCATAAGGCTACTGTTCTGCCTTCCGAGGTTCCACGCTACCTCCCTCTATGCATTTTTATTTCCTGCATTTCATAAGGCTACTGTTCTGCCTTCCGAGGTTCCACGCTACCTCCCCCTCTTCATTTGTATTTCTTGCATTGCATAAGGCTACCATTGTGCCTTCCGAGGTTCCATGCCGCCTCTCATTTACTTTTCAAAGAAACCACTTTTCATGTCGTTACTTACTTTTGCTTTTTTTCGGGCTAAGCTCTACCCTTTTCTAAATTTGGCAAGGCCAAGCTCTGTCTTGTTAGAATCATGCTACTGCATTTTTCATGGGCTGAAATATCGCCAACCTGTCCAAGGGTGTCATCGTTCAGAGGCACCATCTTCATGGCCCGAGAACATTATTTCATGGCCCGAGGATCTCTTTATTCAACTTGCATATCATTATTCAAAGGCATCATGGCTCGGAGGGACCATCCTCATGGCCTGAGAACATCATTTCATAGCCTGTGAATCCTGCATCAAGCGATTCATGGCCCAGGACATCATGGTCTAAGGACGTCATCATCAACCGTCCGAAGACAACATTCATAGTCCAACGGGAACTTGCATCATGTTAAAATTACGCACAATATATGCTTGTCATTTGTTTGCAGGTAATACGTCAGGACAGCCACCCAGGCAGGAGCGGACCACTCCAGTTCTCTAAAATGACCTCGTAAGACCTTCCTATTTTTACCTTACCTCGCACCTTGCGTCCGTTCTTGTAAAGCGTCACCGGTATATTTGTCGGTGATTCCTGAACAACATACGGCGTGATTCCTGTAAAAACCAGGGATATGTAGGGAACTCAGAAACCAGGGTGCGACCAAAACCTATCACCCAATTTCCACTCGGTCAAAATTGGCTGTAACGACCCGACCGGTCGTTATGAGCTCTAGCGCGTCGTTCAGCAATTGGAAGTCATGAACAACTTCATTTTAGGTATATTGACTTGTGCGTATGGTCGGAATTGAAAGTCAGGAAGATCGGAGTTGAATTGAAAGGAAAATATTCATTTCAGAGGCCTTAAGTTGAAGAAATTGAGTAAGACTAGAATTTTGAGTAAACGACCTCGGAATCAAGATCTGAAGGTTCCAGCAGGTTTGTATGATGATTTCGTACTTGGGCGTATGTCCGGATAGGGTTTTGGATAACTCGGGAGTATTTCGGCGTATATTATGGAAGACAGCATCTTGGAAGGATTTCATAAATTTGGGTTGTAAGTCATCTCAGTGTTATAGATGTTCGTTCGGGATTTCGAGTCTGGGAATAGCTTTGTATGGTGATTCTGGAGTTGGGAGCGCGATCGTAAGTGAATTCATATGTCCGTAGATTATTTTGAAGCTATTTGGCTAAAGTTAGAAATTTGAAGGTTTTTGAGAAATTCGACCGGAAGAGGAAATTTTGATACCGGGGTCGGAATGTGATTCCAGAAGTTTAAGAAGGTCCGTAATGTTGAATATGACTTGTGTGCAAAATTTGAGGTCAATCGGACGTGATTTGATATGTTTCGGCATCGGATGTGAAAGTTGGAATTTTCAAAGTTCATAAAGTTGAATTTTAGTGCGATTCGTGATTTTAGCGTTGTTTGATGTGATTTGAAGCTTCAAAAAAGTTCATGGGATGTTGTGGGACTGAGTCGTGTGATTGGACAGGGTCTCGGGGGTTCTCGGGTGTGTTTCGGGCCATTTTTCTCTACTTTGTTGCTGCTGTCATCTGATGTTTCTGGTGTGCTGTGCGATCGCATCCCTTGTAGTTCGATTGCGGAGGAGAAAATGAGAGGGGTAATTTTTGGTCTGTGCGATCACGGCCTCAGTGGTGCGATCGCGGAGAAGGATTTGGAGGGAACTGGAAAAAGGCCTGTGCGATCGCAGGCATGCTTGTGCGGTCGCATAGAAGAAACATTCTGCTGCACTGACTCGACTTCGGAGGTTCATATATCACAATCTATAAGGAATTTGGAGATATTATAAAAATGAAAGTTGTAGACCTTTGTGTCTAGTATCTATAAAAGTAAACAATTAATGATTTATATTTTTGTACAAAGAGATATGGCCGTTACACTACAGGGTGTCTGGGAAGATGAAGAAGAACATTGTGTTGCACATGGGCTGACTCTTCTAGGTTATATATAGAAATATATAATGAATTGGGAGATGACCAATACATAAAGGTTATAGATCCTGAAGTCTAGTATTCAGAACATTTAACCATTTGTCATTTGGAGTTGTGTGCAAAAAGTTATGACTATTCTACTGGAGGCTGTCCGGGCAGGCTGGGCAATTGTTCTCCGCGATCGCGAAGAGCAAATTTTGGGCTGGAAAATTGTACTCCGCGATCGCGAAGCATTTTCCGCGATCGCACTGAGTAAATATCTAGGCAGAATGTTTAAAAAATGGGATTTTGGCCATTTCATCAATTCCTTCACTTGGTTGGGGCGATTTTGGAGGATTTCAAAGAGTGATTTTCATCAAGCATCAAGAGGTAAGTAGTTCCTTCTCATTTCCAAGTTAATTCAAGGTTTATACATGGGATTAAACATGAAAAATGTGTGGAAAAATTAGTATTTTGAAGGAAACCTAAAAATTTGGTAAATTGGATTTTAGCCACGAATTGAGCATGAATATTTGAGTAAATTGTATATTTGAACTAGTAAACCTATGGGTAGAGTATATCTTCGAGAAATTTCAGAATTCGGGCACGTGGGCCCGAGGGTATTTTGGTCAATTCACTGAGCGGAGTTGAAAAATTATATAATCTGAATTTTTAGCATATATTAGAGTATATTTTCATTGGTTTGTCGTTGTTTGGATAGTTTGGGGGGCGTTGTGCATCCGTTGGAGTCGTCGGAAGGGCTTGGAAGCCGTTTATGGAAATTTCGGAGCGAGGTGAGTCTCCTTTCTAACCTTGTAAGAGGGAATTGTCCCCATAGGGGTTCTATATGATTTGTGTAATTATTTGTGGGGGGCTACGTACGTACCAAGTGACGAGAGTCCGTCCGTAGCGACTATTGTTGTTATGTCCGGGTTGTTAGGCCCCACATCATGCCCTGTGTTCTTCTCGTACAGAATTATATGCTATGAAACCTTATTATGTGTAGTTTTATTTCTCTGAGATTTATGGAATTTAAATAAAATGAAAGGAATTGTTTTACGGAAAATAAAACGAAAGAAATTGTTTTACGGAAAATAATATGAAAGGGATTGTTTTACGGGAAGTAGTATGAAAGAAATTATTTATGGAAAGTATTATGAAAAGGAAAGAATATTGTGTGTGCATGTTACCGCTTCGCAATTTACATTCCGCGAGCGGAGTGTGTTTACCCCTACATTTATGGGAGCGGGTCGTACGCCACGGCGGATTTAAAGATACATTTATGGGAGCGGACCGTACGCCACGGCGGATTTAAAGATACATTTATGGGAGCGGGTCGTACGCCACGGTGGATTTAAAGATACATTTATGGGAGCGGGCCGTACGCCACGACGGATTTAAAGATACATTTATGGGAGCGGGCCGTACGCCACGACGGATTTAAAGATACATTTATGGGAGCGGGTCGTACGCCACGGCTGATTTAAAGATACATTTATGGGAGCAGGCCGTACGTCACGGCGGATTTAAAGATACATTTATGGGAGCGGGCAGTACGCCACGACGGATTTAAAGATACATTTATGGGAGCGGGACGTACGCCACAGCGGATTCAAAGATACATTTATGGGAGCGGGCCGTACGCCACAGCGAATTTAAAGATACATTTATGGGAGCGGGTCGTACGCCACGGCGGATTTAAAGATACATTTCTGGGAGCGGGCCGTACGCCACGGCGGATTTAAAGGTGCACTTTTGGGACGGGCCGATCGACCCTCGACATATATATGTATATATACATAAGATATACCTCTTGTGACTTGACCTGTTAAATTGATTTAAGGACGACAATTGTTAAATGTTTTCATGAATAAAGACTTGTCTGTTGATTGAGGAAAAATGAAAGGGAAATTACTTATTTACTTTTTTAAGAAATTATTCGGATTTCAGTGCCTTATATATATATTTGCTGCTTAACTGCCTTCACATGTCTACTGCTTTCAGCATATTCTGTCCTATTTATATTGTTGGACCTTAGTGAGTGTCAAGTCGACCGCTCGTCACTACTTCTTTGAGATTAGACGGGATACTCACTTGGTACATATATGTATATGTACTCATACTACACTTTCTGTGCATTTTGTTGCACAGGTATCTTTATAGTACAGTGATCGATTTGGGAACTTATACGGGCTGCATTAATCCAGTGACGCTCCACAGCTGCCGGAGTCTCCCTTCTGTGTACTTTCAAATTTATATTTATTGCCTTTGTCCAATTTGTTTTTCGGACAAGCGTTGTATAATTGTATAAATTTTTAGAAATTGCTCATGGACTTGTGTCACCGGGTTCTGGGGATTTCTTGGTATTTTTATTTTTATTTTGTATTAAGTTGGTTTCTTGCCGTATTTAAATTACGAAATTTATTTAGTTAATAATGAAAATGCAAGAAGAGGCTTCGATTCGAAAATGTTAAGCAGGAAGTTGTTTGGACTAGTTCAGGGGTCGGCTTGCCTGACAGTGATGTCCGGCGCCATCACAACCCATAGGTTTTGGGTCGTGACATTGGCCATCATATCTTTACCCGACAGCTCTTTCATCCTTCCCGGGTAAAGAGGGGCAGCTGTTGATACCCAAATTTTTCCAAATTATTTATTTTAAATTGCATATAAGCTTTCAAAATCACTATTTAAAATAATGAGCATTTTCCTATTTTTCCTATTTTATTAAATTATTCTCATATTTATTCAATACTTCATATCTAAATGATTATTCATAAATTATGTTAAAAATAATTTCAAAATGTGTCACAGCTCGGTATATCATTTTAATCATTTTTTGTCCATTAGGTTTCAATTATTTCATAAATTAGCCAATTGGGCATTATGTAATTTCAATCGCAGTAATTGTGCAATTATAGCCCAATTGTATACTTTATGCTACTTTAATTCGAAAATTATTCATTTTTTGTATTTAATATTATTTAATTGCATTAATTTCATTTATTTATACTCAATTTCATTTTTTATATATAATTATTGGTTGTTTATCTATTTTTGGGGTATTTAATAACTGGCAACCTTTTATTTAAAAACTAGCCTAAATTGAATACCCAACCCATCTGATTAGCCCAATTAAAATCCAATACCCAACCCAATTTTCTACCCGGCCCAGTCCTAAATCAATCTGAGCCGTTGATCAAATTAGATCAACGGCCCAAATTACACCTTCCTAATTTAACTCTAACCTACCCCCCCCCNTTTATGCTACTTTAATTCGAAAATTATTCATTTTTTGTATTTAATATTATTTAATTGCATTAATTTCATTTATTTATACTCAATTTCATTTTTTATATATAATTATTGGTTGTTTATCTATTTTTGGGGTATTTAATAACTGGCAACCTTTTATTTAAAAACTAGCCTAAATTGAATACCCAACCCATCTGATTAGCCCAATTAAAATCCAATACCCAACCCAATTTTCTACCCGGCCCAGTCCTAAATCAATCTGAGCCGTTGATCAAATTAGATCAACGGCCCAAATTACACCTTCCTAATTTAACTCTAACCTCCCCCCCCCCCGTCTCATTTCCTTCGAGACGGTTCCTCTCTCTATCTCTCTATCTCTCTATCTCTCTCTATGACTCTCCAGAAGTCTCCTTGACTTCGTCTTCTCCGATTGTCTCTGGTCGTCTTCTCCGGTGGATTCTCACCGGAAACTTGGTTCTCCATCACCTCCTGGTCATCTACCCGCCCCTCAACCCTTCAGTGACATCCTAGGCTCTTCCGATGAACCTGGAGCGGTTCACTCACCTAATATGGGTCTCTTGCCGTTTTCCGGCCACCCCCCTCGGCCGTTTGAGTAAGTTCGCAGTATCCCTAGCCTAAATCGAGGTCACTCACGAGGTTTGCCCTCTTTTCTGGGGTTCCATGAAACCCTAGTCCTCTGCATGTTTGGGTTTTCTTTAAGACCCGTCTTATATTTACAATGCTATGAAGTTTCTTCAGGTTTTTCTCCGGGAAAATTTTGTTTTTGACAATATCGAAAACTAGGGTTTCTCTACCCTGTTCTCAAACAGCTTTACTCTTTGATTTTAGTCATCTATGCTATGTTTAAGTGATTGTCTCACGATTTCGTGTTATTTGAACTATTATTGACGAAACCCTAGTGTTCTGGGTTGGTCTTTACTATTCGACTATGCATTCATGTGTTCTCTGCAACTCCTGCTTTGATTCATTGTTATAACCTCTAATTCCTACTGTTCTACGAGCATCTCTTTGTGTCAGCGAGTGAATGTTGTTTAAATGTTTGATAATTTCGACCCTTTACCTTATTGACTATTGATTTGTGTTGATTCTTTTGTATAAAATCCCATGCTTGTGATGTTTTCCTTAAATGCATGATCTTGTGTATTCCTTCTGCAATTTTGTATCATTTTTTGAATTCCTTCCATGTTTATATGATGATTTTCTTAACTATTTCGGATCCCCTGTGATTATAATAGAATCCGAGACCCTCTTAAATTGATTTTTTCAAACTTATACCCTATTTTATTTTTATAAATGTATTAGTTCAGCTTTCCTTAATTACACACTATGTATTTGGCTTTATTTATGCACTACGTGGTTTCCTTTGCCCTAACTTAACAGAATCAGCATTAATTTGACTGATTTATTTTCCTTATTTTGCCTCTACTATACCGTTTGAACTAGACTCCTTAATTAAAGGAGTCCAGTTATCTTGATTGGTATTGATTGATTGTTACTTCCATAATTTGCCCATGTACTGCTCGTTTTTCAAACTATATAAAGAGTTGTTTTCCCTCTTTGCAGACACAGAGATTCACACTGACTAATCTCACACACTGACCACTAAGTATATTGCTCTAAACCTTCTGTGTTTTCATACACAACTTAATTTTCTCTTTGCATCTATTATTGACTACTCAGTCGGCTTAAAGCCAAGACTGAGTAATTCCTATTGCTCTTGTGCTTCAACATACTACTGCCCTGCTGCTGCTCTCTCACTCCGCATACTATCCTCTACTGCTCTCCTTGTTCTGTATATTGTTATTGCTGTGTTATTTCTTTCACCTTGCTTTCCCTACTACTCAACTGGTATGTTTCTGATTTAGCATTATAGTGCTATACACAATATGCTTCAGTTCTTGTTTATTTACTTATTGTTCCTTATGTGTTTTATCATATGGTTCTACTGTCTATCATGTAATTAGCATGATCCCCATAATGTCTTCCCCTTTTGTTAGTCTGAATATGCATTCTGCCCTTCCTATGTGATTTCCTATAACTGCCTAAGTCTTGTATAATTAGCATGTCTCCTACTATTTTCCCTTTCCCCCTCTTAGTCCAATAATCCCACTTTGTTCCTTCTATGACTCTGGCATGCTCATTTGTTAATTGTTGTTACCTGCTTTCATTCATGCTTAACCTCCTATGTTGTGAACCTGCTTCCCATGCTACCTGAATGCTATACAATCCTGACTCTATTAATCTATGATGTTTTGTGATAACTATGTGGTAACTATGAGAATCTGTAATAACTAAGTGTAAAAATAACTTCGGGGCTGGATAGTGAAAAGGGTGGGATTATGCATGTTTAGTATAAATCCGGGTAGAAACCATGCTTAGGATTTACTTTACCTATGTGTGCAATAGATGTCTTGTTTAGGACATATCTACCATGCATTAGAAATCATGTCTTAGGTATATTTATGTTTGCATCTCATCACACATACTCACTTAGGAAAATCATGCTAAAAATACCTGCTATAATTACTTCTCACATAGTGATCCTGTTCGTAGTTAAATAACTAGATGAAATGGTTGTTAATGATATCATCTTTTGCATATTCATGCCTCAAAACTAGAAATCATGTTTAGGTTCATAATAACAAGTACTTATCAGAACTTGCATTAGATGTGACTTTAGGAATTTGTTTTTCAGCATATATTCAGACTCCTATGTTAATTGTACTGCAAAGAACGCTTGGAAATCATGCGCTAAGTTCGATAATTCAGTGAAATCATACCCTGTACCATCTGTGTAATAATTAACCTCGTTAAAAAATAGATTTCAATGATTGATAACATTTTTCTTAATTTAAACCCAAACTAGTTTCGTACTCGACCTCCTGCTTGCATTCTTAGATACCATGCCTATATGATCTGCATTTTTTCATCATATGTCTATTAAAAGCAAAGTCTGGGGATCTGCATATGTCTTAAAATAGTAATCAACATATATCCAGACGCCTAGGCAAGCCTTAGGATCAATATTTGATAAAATCTGACCAACCGTCTTTTATACACTGCCTGTCATTACAACTGGTTTAAAAATCAATCATGCACTCTTTTTCTGGAACTCACTAAAATCCTCTGTTTGCTACTGTCCCTATAATTAGAATTCCTGTTTTGCATATAAACTACTAGGATTTAAAGTCATTTACCCCTTTCCTTTTCTAAAACTCATCAAAACATGTTGTTTACTATTGTTGTTTTTCACATCTGAAATCCCTACTCTAGGTTCTGAAATCTGAGACTTCTTTGTGTTTGAGACGTGCTATTAACGTGCATTATTTGTGGAGGATCTATGAGCCATCTGTTTGTTTATATGTATCCCGTATGTGCAAGTCCTAATTATTTCTCTACTTGTCCCTTAGAGTTTATCCTTTAAACCTGAGGGTCAGCATAGTACTCCCCTTATAGGATTAGTAGTCCTAAACACCCTCCAGGACTGATAGGATGGGACGGGTAATATCACGCAATAATCTTCGTGACCAACACACACGTTTTAAATACCTTAGCGGGGTGGGAGGGTAGAATATGGATATGATGACCATTGCACTAATACCACGTGTAGCCCCTCTTCGAGGAGTAACATACCGGGTATTGCATTGATGTGTTCCATATTACTTTAAAACCTAGGACATTTTCATTCAAATGATTTTACTTTGCTATTCTTTAAACTTCTTTTTTAATAATTTCAGTATTTACCTGAAATCCCCTCTTACGTGAGCCTTCCTTATCATTTGTTTACTGTCCAAATTCATAAAATTACTTGGCTGGGACCCACAGTTGTGGATCTTGAGGGGTGCCTAACACCTCCCCCTTAGGATAACTTCAAGCCCTTACCCAATCTCTGGTAATGCAAACTAGTTTATGAGTTAATTATTCTAGGTGCCCTAACGCACCATAAAATCGTTAGGTGGCGACTCTTCCTTAAACCTCTTCCTTTAAGAAGTTGTCCAGAATGTCATGAAACCCGATCTCCGCATACCTAACTCGTGCGAGGAAAAAGGAAGGGCGCGACAAGACCTTTTCTTATCCGAGTCCATTGTAAGTCTGAATCAACATAGCGCATTGCGCTATGAATGAGAAAGAAGGTACAATACAAAGAATCCGCAACTACAATCGCTATATATAAATCTCAAGTAATCTCAAACCTATAAGAGAATAATTTCATAATCCTACAAGAACAATAGGTTTTTCTTTCCAAACTCTATTAGAACAATGAGTCATTCAAACCTAAAAAGATAATGAGTTTCTTAAAAATACAAAGAAATAATTCAAGTTATAAATAACCTATCTTTGTGTTGGGTTGAATTATCTTTATCAACAGGAACAACGTCTCTCCCCTTGCCCTTAGCCTTTTCAAAGGCTCTACTGAGTACTAGACACAACAATGAAGTATAACAAGCTGCAAAGTCTCTATCCAACTGATGATACTACTAAAAAGAATAAAATCATAACATATCATAGACCTTTTCTTATCCAAGTCCAGTGTAAGTCTGAATCAACATAGCGAATTGCGCTATGAATGAGAAAGAAGGTACAATACAAAGAATCCGCAACTACAATCCCTATATATATATATCTCAAGTAATCTCAAACCTATATATATATATATATCACGTTGTAACGACCCGGTCGGTCGTTATGTGGAATCTACATTTTAATTACTGTTATTTCCCTGTCATAGGTTGGTTGTACTGTTGTTGATGTGTAGAGTTGGTAGGCTCGAAATCGTAAGGGTTGTAGTGAGAGTTTAGCCATTTAGTCTTTGGAAATAGCCTTAAAGCAGGAAAAGTCAACCGAGAGTTGACTTATTTTTAGACGACCTCAGAATGCGGATTTTATGGCTCGGATAGTTTTGTTAGGTGATTTGGAACTTAGGAGTATGTTCAGAATATTTTTGTGATGGACAGTGTAGAATTAGGCTTGAATTGGCGAAAGTTAGTTTTTGGTGATTTTCGATCGGTAGTGGAAAATAAGTTATCGGGGTCGGAATGGAATTCCAATAGTTAGAACAGGTTCGTAAAGCCATTTTAGATATGTCTGCAATATTTCAGGTCAATCAGAGTTGTTTTGGATAGTTTCGGCATCGTTGGTGGATTTTAGAAATTTCAAAGTTCTGAGGCTTGAATTCGATGTGATTTTAGTGTCTTGATGTTAGTTTTGGTGTTTCGAGGGTGCAAATAAGTTTGAATGATCATATGTGACGTGTTAGTATGTTTGGTTGGGGTCCCGAGGGGCTCGGGATTGATTTCGGGTGGTTAACGGGCATTTTTGCCTTAGGACAATCTATTGTTTTGCTGGTGTAAGTGCAACAACACATTGTTCACTGCGATCACGAGAAATGGTCCGCGATCGCGTAGAGTAACCTGGAGCCCGGTCATTTTTGTATTTCGCGATCGCGGGGGAAGGGTTGCGATCACGAAGGTATGTGGCGTTAGTTAGTGCGATCGCGTGTGCATTGGTGTGATCGCGTAGGGTTAGTAGGCGCGTGGGGAGTGGGGTCATCTATTCTTCGCGATCGTGTGTGTTGGGTTGCGATCACGTAGGTTGAGGTTCTATTGAATCGCGATCGCGTGGCATATGTTGCGATCGCGTAGATTTTTTAGAGGGCCTGGGGGATTTGTTCTTCGCGATCGCGTGAGTACTTCCGCGATCGCAGTGAAGAACAACTGGGCAATATAAAATTTAAACCCTCCGCGACCATTAGACCTTTTCACACCATTTTTGTGTAGAAAGAGAGCTTTTGAGGCGATTTTGAAGAAAGGAAATCATCGTTCTTCATTGAGGTAAGGATTTTGGACCCTAAAACTCGATTATAAGTGATTAAGGAACATAATATCAGTGTTTAATTCATGAAAATCAGTAGAAAAGGATGGAGTTAGGGCTTGAGATTATGAGACCTTCTAGGGATGATTTGAGGGGTCAAACGAACTCCGATTTTAGCGTTCTTTATATGTACGGACTCGTGAGATGATGGAGAACATTTTGAAACAAAATTTGTCGAGTTCTGAGATGCGGGACAGGGGGTCGGGTTTTGGCTAATTACGGGTTTTGAGCTAAAATTGGTACTTTTCAATTGGAATTCATTCCTTTAGTATAACTTGAAGATATAAATCTGAACTTGGTAGATTTGGAGGACTCAGAAGTTGATTCTAGACGCATGCGGGTTGCAGAGTAGCTTTTCGGGCTAGTTTGAGGTAAGTAATGTCTTTAAATCCTGTCCTGAGGGTATGAAACCCCGGACCTTGCATCCTTTCACGGATTTTGGAATGCAAAGATTGGAATTCGGAAATATATTCCTTTGTAGGCAACTATTGAATTGCGAAATCGATTTTTGTATGCTTAATAGTATTGATATATTTTGATATATTTGGGCTGTAAGCCATGGTTGGGGCCTAGTGTCGATCTGTTTTAACCCCTTGGGGGCTGTTTTACATGTTTTCCTCACTTTGAAACCATGATTTTACACTCAGTCTTTTTAGTGTAATTGTTGACACTCCTATTTGATGATATTAATATTTCTTGAAATGAAATACTATTTTGGGTCGAGAACCCCGTTTTATTCATGGCCCGAGTGGCATGCTGAGAGTGTTTGACTGAGTGAGGCCGAGGGCCAATGTGAGGATGTTTTGATATGAGAGAGGCCGAGTGCCTGAGAGTGATTTATGCCATGATGTGGCTCGTTTATCGCGCTTGGGCTGTAGGAGCCCCTCTAGAGTCTGTACACACCCCCAGTGAGCGCATGTACCTACTAAGTGCGAGTGATGTTGCCCGCGGGGCTGACACTGAGTGACTGAGAGGTTGCCCGCAGGGCTGATACTAAGAGATGGTGAGGTACTGAGGAAAATTGATACTGAGTGATTATTATGGCCAAGGGGGCAGTTTTACGATGATATTTCACTGAGTTTGACTATGATTCACTTCATTTTGTCAAACTGATTTTACTGAGAGTTTTACTGAGAAATATTGGAAAATATACTTGCTTTTCAAAGGATTTTTGAAAACTAGTTTTCGAACTTATGTATTTGATGTATAATTTATAGAGACTTGATGTTTTACTGTTTGTGGATTGGTGTTTTGTGTTGTGTGTTTCATATACTTCAGACTGTGATTTATTTTCATTACTACTGAGTTGGCGTACTCATCATTACTCCTTGCACCCCTGTGTGCAGATCCAGGTACTAGTGCGAAGCACTAGCCATCTTTGTTCGTTAGAAGCAGCTTTAAGGGATTTCGAGGTAGCTGTCCAGCGTCCACAGCTTCTCCATTTCCCTTTTCATATAGTATTAGTATTTGACTCATACACGTTTATTAAGACATTAATTAGTAGAGTTAGTTTATATATTAGATGCTCATGATCATTGAATCCAGTCTTGGGAGGATTGTTTAGTTTATTAGATTAATATTATTGGGGCGTAAAGACTTAAAGAAATTATTTTAATTTCTGTTTGCTGCTTGTTATTGATTTTTGAAATATTATGATAGAACAAATGTGTAGTAATGTGATGGTTGGCTAGCCTAGTTCCACGATAGGCGACATCATGACCTGTTAGGATTTGGGGTCGTGACACACATAATCTCAAACCTATAAGAGAATAAATTTCATAATCCTACAAGGACAATAGGTTTTTCTTTCCCAACTCTATTAGAACAATGAGTCTATCAAACCTAGAAAGATAATAAGTTTCCTAAAAATACAAAGAAATAATTCAAGATATAAATAACATATCTTCGTGATGGGTTGAAATATATTTATCAATAGGAACAACGTCTCTCCACTTTTCTTTAGCCCTTGCAAAGGCTCTACTAAGTACTACACACAACAATGAAGTATAACAAGCTGCAAAGTCTCCTTCTAACTGATGATACTACTTGAGAGAATAAAATCATAACATATCATAGACCTTTTCTTATCAAAGTCCATTGTAAGTCTGAATCAACATAGCAAATTGCGCTATGAATGAGAAAGAAGGGGCAATACAAAGAATCTGCAACTACATCCCTATATATATATCTCATGTAATCTAAAACCTATAAGAGAATAATTTTCATAATCCTACAAGGACAATAGGTTTTTCTTTCCAAACTCTATTAGAACAATGGACCTTTCAAACCTTGAAGGATAATGAGTTTCCTAAAAATACAAAAAAGTAATTCAAGATATAAATAACATATCTTCGGGTTGGGTTAAATTATCTTTATCAACAGGAACAACATCTCTCCCCTTGCCCTCAGCCCTTGCAAAGGCTCTACTATGTACTACACACAACAATGAAGTATAACAAGCTGCAAAGTCTCCTTCCAATTGATGATACTACTAGAAAGAATAAAATCATAACATATCATAGATCTTTTCTTATCCAAGTCCATTGTAAGTCTGAATCAACATAGCGAATTGCGCTATGAGTGAGAAAGAAGGTACAATTCAAGGAATCCGCAACTACAATCCCAATATATATATCTCAAGTAATCTCAAACCTATAATAGAATAATTTTCATAATCCTACAAGGACAATAGTTTTTTCTTTCCAAACTCTATTAGAAAAATGAGTCTTTCAAACCTAGAAGGATAATGAGTTTCCTAAAAAAATAAAGAAATAATTCAAGATATAGATAACATATCTTCGTGTAGGGTTGAAATATCTTTATCAACAAGAACAATGTCTCTCCACTTGCCCACAACCCTTGCAAAGGTTCTACTAAGTACTACACAACAATGAAATATAACAAGCTGCAAAGTCTCCTTCCAATTGATGATACTACTAGAGAGAATAAAATCATAACAAATCCATTGTAAGTCTGAATCAACATAGCGAATTGCTCTATGAATGAGAAAGAAGGTACAATAAAAAGAATTCGCAACTACAATCGCTATATATAAATCTCAAGTAATCTCAAACCTATAAGAGAATAAATTCAATATTCCTACAAGGACAATATATTTTTCTTTCCCAAATCAATTAGAATAATGAGTCTTTCAAACCTAGAAGGATAATGAGTTTCCTATAAATACAAAGAAATAATTAAAGATATATATAACATATCTTTGCGTTGGGTTGAATTATCTTTATCAACATGAACAACGTCCCTCCACTTGCCCTCCGCCCTTGTGAAGGCTTTACAGAGTATTACACATAACAATGAAGTATAACAAGGGGTCGTTGTATAAAATTAGACTCTGTTCCATGCTTAAAAGCCATAAAATTAGACTCCGGGCGTGAAACCGGAAAGCTTTTATATGAAAATATGAGAAATAGTAATTTTTAGAATTGAAATTTGGTAAAAGTTGACTTTGGTCAACATTTTGAGTTAACAGACCGAGATTTGATTTTCGACGATCCCGGGAGGTCCGCAGTGAAATATGGGATTCGGGCGTATGCCCGAAAATGAATTCCGAGGTTCCAAGCCTTAGAAATCATTTTTTGAAAGAAATTTGTTTTGCTGAAATTAAAGAAAATAAATAATGCTAAAAATCATTGATATCGGGTCCGTTTTTTGGTTCCGTATCCCGGAACAACTTTGTTATGATATTTAGGGGTTAACTGTGAAATTTGGTGAAAAATGGAGTTCGTTTGACGTGATTCGGATATCCGGTTGAGAAATTATGAACTTTAAGAGTTTTTGATGAAAATGATGATTTTTGAGGTTTAATTCATAGATTTACATGTTATTTTCATAATTTTATTGCACGAGCAAGTCCGTATGATATTTTTAGACTTGCGTGCATGATTGTTTGGAGCCCCGATGTGATGACCCAAAAAGGTCATCTTATGTAAATTTAATTATGACTGTGTTTTGAGGCCCCGAAAGCCTCCATTAATCTCACCACGATGTGCATGTGCAGCCCGGGCGCGTTGCCGGGAAGCCTTTATGTGAAAACTTGATAAAGAGTTGAATTTAAGAGAATTAATTGAATAAAGTTGACTTTGGTCAACACTTTTGATAAACGAACCCGGACGCGTGATTTGATGATCCCGGAGGGTTCGTAGGAAAATATGAGTCTAGGGCGTATGCCCGGAATCGAATTCCGAGGACCCAAGTCCGAGAAATGAATTTTTAAAGAAAATTATTTTCTGAAAAATAATAAAGGCTATGAAAATGAACCTCGATGTGAAACCTGCGTTACCGGGCCCGTGTTATGGTTCTGGAGCCCGGAAGAGGTTCAATATGTGTTATTTGAGTTATCTGTGAAATTTGGTAGGGAACGGGCTTGATTTGAAATTTGGTTTGGAATGTGATTTTATCCTATAGAGGTCCGAAAGGAATTCCGGGAACGGGAATGGTTCCGTTATGTTATTTATGACTTGTCTGCAAAATTTGATGTCATTTCGAGTCGTATAAGTCGGTCCGGCGCATGTTTATAGAAATCAAGAACTTGAAGTTTATTAAGTTATGGTTTTAGGGGTTTTTGGGGTGTGATTTTGAGATTTAGCAATGTTTTGGGTGTTCCGAAGGCTCGAGCGAGTCCGTATTATGATTTGGGACTTGTTGGTATATTTGGACGAGGGCTCGAGTGGGCCCAGGTGCCTCCCGGGCCCCGCACGAGGTTAAAAACCTGCTAAAAACATTGCTGGTGCAACTTTAGTTGGTGTGACCGCAGGTGCGGTTGCCCAGCCACAGGTGCGGTTGCCCAGCCGCAGGTGCGGGACCGCTCCTGCGGTCCCAGCCTCGCAGGTGCGCATCTTCCGCAGGTGCGGACCATTTTCCACAGGAGCGGGACCGCAGGTGCGGCCCCCAAATCCGCAGGTGCGAACCCAGCTCCCGGGCCATTTTTTCGCAGGTACGGCCATTTCCTTGCAGGTGCGGGACCGCAGACGCGGTCCCAGGGTCGCAGGTGCGGAAACCCCTGTAGGCAGACTGTTTTTAAAGTGCAAAACTCGGGTTTCCTTCATTTCCTTCATACCAAAAACCCCATTAGAGACTTGTGAGCGTGGGAGGAGCACACCACGACCTAGATACTGATAAGGTAAGTTAATTCCTTCGTAATACTAGTTTCATGCATGAATAATTAATGGGATTACCTACTAAATTAATGGAAAAATCAAGAATTGGGTAGAAAATTAGGGCTCTTAAGAAATCTGCGTATTGTCCGTTTAATGCTATGAATTCAAGTAGAAACTTCATAATAATGATCCTTAGGCTATGGGTGAGTGATTCCTCCGAGAATTTTCGGGATTCGAGCTTGCGGGTCTGGGGTCAAATTTTAGTATTTTTGAAAGAATGATAGAAAATGTATAATTAGGCTTTGGAAATGGTTTATTGAGTAATTATTGATGTGTATAAATCAATTATGTCTAGATATTATTGATTCGGAGTTGGATTCGAGGGGAAAGGCTATGATTGAGGCTTGACTTGCATTTTGGAGTCGAGGTAAGTGTTTGGCCTAACCTTAGCTTGAGGGATTAGGTATAGAGTCTTATTTGCTATGTGTAATTCATGTCCAATGTATAGGCGGGATGATGAGTGCCTATATGTTGCGGTCAAGCATGCCCATGAGTCAATTGTGATGAATCGTACCGTGTTCTTAATATTCTCTGTACTATGAGTAATTGGTGGTTTAGAAGTGATACCTTGATGTTGTTTCATGACATGGGGAGTCATTGTGTTGTTTGTTTCAATTGAGGCTTTTACACGAGGGGACATGCCGTTTTGATCGTTTATTATTTATCGCACAAGGGGACATGCCGTGCTGATTTTTTATTATTTATCACACGAGGGGACATGCCATGTTGATCGTTGACTATTTATTGCACGAGGGGACATTCCGTGCCGAGTGATTGCGAGATTACGCACGAGGGGACATGTCGTGCTTCTTTGATGTTCACTATCTGTTCTGAGACGTTAAATTCCTTCTTTTACTTGTTACAATTCAGTTATCACCCTGTTCTACTGTGCTAGCATTATGTTGCCCCTTTTACCCCCATCATGTTCTCCCCGTATCTGTTTTACTTGCATATCTCCGTCAATATTTTCCTGTTATTATATAGAATTGGAAAAGTACATATATTGTTGTCGGTCCTAGCCTCGTCACTACTTCGCCGAGGTTAGGCTCGGCACTTACTCAGTACATGGGGTCGGTTGTACTGATGCTACACCTGCACTTCTTTATGTTGTGCAGACTACGCAGCTAGACCCGGTGGTCACAGACGGTCGGAGCATTTAATCAGTTCATACAGGAGACATCGAGGTAGACCCGCAGACGTTCGTGGGCCTTGGCATCACCTTCTACCCTTCACTTTCAGCTCTGTCCTATCTTATAGTTTCAAAGACAGTCATATGTACTTATTTCAAACCTTTGTATTTACTAATCTCTTAGACAGTTCGTGAGTATGTGACACCAGTTCTGGGTTATATTTATGGGTTTTACTCTGAAGCTTGCTATATTATTTTAGTAATTTTGTTAACTTTCATATTGTTAATTATAGCTGCCCTTGTCATCCTGTTCATTTTAGTTGTTAATGAGTTTATTTAGTTCAAACGTTGGCTTGTCTAGCGGGTTCAACGTTAGACGCAGTCATGGACCGAAGGTGGGATTTCGGGGCGTGACAAGTTGGTATCAGAGCCCTAGGTTGCTTAGGTCTCACAACTCATGGACAAACTTGGTAGAGTCTGAGGGATCAGTACGGAGACGTCTGTACTTATCCCCAGAGGCTGCAAAGTTAGGAATAACTTCATATCTTTCATTCTCTGTCGTGCCATTTAAATTCTAAATGCTAATTGAGTCTCTATCCTACTCTCTCGCAGATGGAGAGGACGCGTGCTTCCTCATCGACCGATCAGCAACCTGATCCTCCTACTGCATCTCCTGCGAGGGGCCGAGGCCGAGGCCGCGTTAGAGGCCGAGGCAGAGCTAGAGCAGCAGCTCCAGTTGAGGACCCATATGTAGAGTTTTCCGGTGAGGTTCCTAGTCAGACAGTCCCAGTTGGACCAGCTCAGGTCCTAGAGGAGTTCATTTCTACCCCGGTGCTTCAGGACGCTCTAGTCCGCTTGGTGGGACTTTTGGAGAGTGTGGCTCAGGCCGATCTTCTTCCTACTGCACTAGCTGGTTCTCAGACTGGGGGAGGGACCCAGACTCCTGTTATTCATACCCCAGAGCAGGTTGCCACTCAGTTTCAGACTCCAGAACCTCAGACAGCTGGAGTAGCTCAGCCGGGTATTGTGGCACCGACAGCCGAGGGTGCGACTATGTCAGCAGATGCCCTATGGATATTTGATCGGTTCACCAAGTTATTCACTACTACATTCGCTGGTGCTCCATCAAAGGATCCCCAAGATTATTTAGACAACTGTTATGAGGTTCTTCGGAACATGGGCGTTGTGGAGTCTAATGGAGTTGACTTTGCTACATTTCGTCTTTTTGGAACCGCCAAGACCTGGTGGAGAGACTATTGCTTGACCAGGCCAGCTGGGTATGCACCTTTGACTTGGGCTCAGTTCTCCGAGTTATTCTTGGGGAAGTTTCTTCCCATTACTCAGCGAGAGGATCTTCAGAGGCAGTTTGAGCGCCTCCAGTAGGGATCTATGTCTGTCACTCAGTACGAGACCAGGTTCATCACTCTAGCCAGGCATGCACTTATGATACTTCCGACTGATCGGGAGAGGGTTCAGAGATTTATTGAGGGTTTGGCCCAGCCCATCAGACTTCAGTTGGCCAGGGAGATGGGTACTGATATCTTCTTTCAGGATGCAGCCGATGTGGCCAGACGCATTGAGATGGTATTATCCCAGGGTGATGGTCAGGGGTCTGACAAGAGACCTCGTCACTTTGGTTGTTTCAGTGGTGCCTCATCTGGAGGCTGAGATTCCTTTGGCAGAGGTCATCCCCCTAGGCCTTATCAGTCAACACTCCAGGCATCCCGCAGTGCATCATCAGCTTCCATCAGTGCACCGCCGATTCAGAGTCTTCAGGGTAGTCATTCTGGTCGTCACGGACAGTTTCAGGGTTAGTATTGTCAGCAGCCGAGGGATACACTTGCGGTGGTATGGGGAATATATCTAGGTTTTTCCCCCGAGGTTTTGTTGGTTCTCATTATCAGGGTTCCTGTGCCATGGTTCCCGCATCAGGTGCACCCTCGCCCCCTCAGTCAGCTAGGGGTGGTCATGGTGCTAGAGGTGGAGCTCAGACTCTTAGAGGTGGAGGGCAGGTCATGAGAGGTAGGGGTCATCCCGTAGCAGGTAGACCCAGATATGTGCAGATTGGAGGGGCTTCGCCCCGTTGCTATGCTATTCCGGCCAGGCTTGAGGCTGAGGCCTCTGACGCAGTTATCACAGGTACGGTATCAATTTGCAGCCGAGATGCTTCGGTGTTATTCGATCCGTGTTCTACTTTCTCTTATGTGTCTTCATATTTTGCCCCTTATTTGAGCATGTCCAGTGATTCCCTGAGTGCTCATGTATTTGTGTCTAACTCGGTGGGCGATTCTATTGTGGTAGATCGAGTCTACCATGCTTGCTTAGTAGTTATTGGTGGTCTGGAGACTTATGTTGATCTTTTGATTCTGGATATGGTGGACTTTGACGTCATATTGGGGATGGATTGGCTATCTCCCTATCATGCTATTCTGGACTGTCATGCCAAGAGAGTGAAATTGGGCTTGCCAGGTGTGCCTCGTTTGGAGTGGAGAGGGACTCCTAGCCATTCTTCTGGCAGAGTTATTTCTTATATGAAGGCTCGGCGTATGGTCGAGAAGGGTTGTTTGGCCTATTTGGCCTATGTTCGTGATTCTAGTGCTGAGGTTCTTTCTATGGAGTCTGTGCCTGTGGTTCGTGAGTTCCCAAAGGTTTTCCCTGCTGACCTGCCGGGTATACCACCAGACAGGGATATTGAATTTTGTATCGAGGTGGCCCAGGGCACTCAACCCATTTCTATCTCGCCGTATCGTATGACCCCGCCAGAGTTGAAGGAATTGAAGGATCAATTATAAGACTTGTTGGATAAAGGCTTCATTAGGCCTAGTGTTTCTCCTTGGGGTGCTCCAGTGTTGTTCGTTAAGAAGAAAGATGGCTCGATAAGGATGTGTATTGACTACCGGCAGCTGAATAAGGCTACTATCAAGAACAAGTATCCTCTGCCGAGGATTGATGATCTATTTGACAAGCTTCAGGGTGCTACAGTGTTTTCCAAGATAGACTTGAGATCGGGTTACCATCAGCTGAGGATTAGGGCGTCTGATGTACCTAAGACAGCCTTTCGCACTCGTTATGGGCATTATGAGTTCTTGGTGATGTCATTCGGGTTGACAAATGCCCCTACTGCTTTTATGGAGTTGATGAACCAGGTGTTCATGCCTTATTTGGACTCGTTCGTTGTTGTCTTCATTGATGATATATTGATATAGCCTCGCAGCCGAGAGGAGCACGAGCAGCACCTTAGAGCCGTCCTCCAGACTCTGAGGGATAGTCAGTTGTATGCTAAATTTTCTAAGTGTGAGTTCTGGTTGAGTTCAATGGAATTTTTGGGCCATGTTGTGTCGGCAGAAGGTATCCAGATGGATCCTAAGAAGATTTCGGCAGTCAGATATTGGCCTAGGCCCACTTCAACTACAGAGATTCGGAGTTTCTTGGGATTAGCAGGTTATTATCGCCGATTTGTGGAGGGCTTTTCATCTATCGCAGCCCCGATGACCAGGTTGACCCATAAGGGTGCCCATTTCAGGTGGTCAGATGAGTGTGAGGCGAGCTTTCAGAAGCTCAAGACAGCCTTGACCACGGCACCAATGTTAGTTTTGCCCACAGGTTTTGGGTCGTATACCGTGTATTGTGATGCTTCGAGGGTTAGGCTTGGTGCAGTGTTGATGCAGGATGGCAATGTCATAGCCTATGCTTCTCGTGAGTTGAAGGTCCATGAGAAAAATTATCCAGTTCATGACTTGGAGTTAGCAGCGATTGTTCATGCCTTGAAGATTTGGAGGCATTACTTGTATGGTGTGCCATGTGAGGTGTTTACGGATCATAGGAGTTTACAGTATCTATTCAAGAAAAAGGAGTTGAATATGCGGCAGAGAAGGTGGTTAGAGTTGCTGAAGGATTATGATATCACCATTTTTTATCATCCGGGGAAGTCCAATGTGGTGGCCGATGCTTTGAGCCACAAGTCAGTCAGTATGGGCAGTCTAGCTTATTTATCAGTCGGGGAGCGACCTCTTGCGTTGGATGTTTAGTCTCTAGCCAACCGATTTGGGAGGTTGGAGGTTTCTGAGACTGGCAGTGTGTTGGCCCATGGCTCGTTCTTCATTGTATGACCGTATTCGTGCCAAGCAGTATGATGACCGTCATTTATGTGTTCTTAGAGATGCAGTCTGGTACGGAGGTGCCAAGCAGGTCACGGTTGATGATGAGGGAGTTCTGCGGATGCAGGGCCGAATTTGTGTATCTGGTGTTTGCGGTATTCGTGAGTTGATACTACAGGAGGCCCATAGTTCCCGGTATTTCATCCATCTGGGCGCTGCAAAGATGTACCAGTACTTGAGGCAGCATTATTGGTGGAGGAGGATGAAGAAGGATATTGTAGCTTACGTAGCTCGGTGCTTCAACAGTCAGCAGGTTAAGTACGAGCACCAGAGACCCGGTGGTTTGATGCAGCAGATTCAGCTTCCTGAGTGGAAGTGGGAGCGTATCACCATGGACTTTGCAAGTGGACTCCCACAGATTAGAGGATGTTTGATGCGGTTTGGGTTATGGTTGATAGGCTGACCAAGTCAGCGCATTTCATTCCGGTATCAGTTTCATATTCAGCGGAGAAGTTGGCATGGATATATATGAGAGAGATTGTTTGATTACATGGTGTGCCCTTATCTATTATATCAGACAGAGGTATTCAGTTTACCTCCTATTTCTGGAGAGTGCGAGAGTTGGGTACACAGATTGAACTGAGCACAACATTTCATCCTCAGACGGACGGATAGTCCGAGCGTACTATCCAGATCTTGGAAAATATGTTGCGGGCTTGTGTTATTGATTTTGGTCGTTCATGGGACCAGTTCTTGCCTTTAGCTGAGTTTTTCTTCAACAACAACTATCAGTCGAGCATTCAGATGGCTCCGTACGAGGCGTTGTATGGTAGACGGTGTCGGTCTCAAGTCGGATGGTTTGAGCCAGGAGAGCTAGATTGTTGGGTTCCGAGTTAGTCCAATATGCCTAGGACAAGGTGAATATTATTCAGGATAGACTTCGTACAGCTCGGTCCAGGCAGAAGAGTTATGCGGATCGTAGAGTTCGAGATTTGGCCTTTATGGTAGGAGACCAGGTATCTTCGAGTGTCGCCTATGAAGGGCGTGATGAGGTTCCGGAAGAAGGTCAAGTTGAGCCCTAGGTACATTGGTCCCTTTGATATTTTGGATAAGGTAGGAGAGGTGGCCTACAGACTTGCCTTGCCGTCGAGTTTATCAGCCGTGCACCCGGTGTTTCATGTGTCTATGCTTCGGAGGTATATTGCGGATCCATCTCATGTTCTTGATTTCAGCGGTGTCCAGTTGGACGAGGATTTATCGTATGAGGAGGAGCCAGTAGCCATATTAGCTCGACAGGTTCGTTAGTTGAGATCGAAGAGTTATCCTTCGATTCGTATTCAGTGGAGAGGTCAGCCTGTTGAGGCAGCTACTTGGGAGTCCGAGCCCGATATGCGGAGCCGATATCCCCACCTTTCCCCCGATTCAGGTACGCTTCTATGTCCGTTCGAGGACGAACGTTTGTTTTAGGGGTGGAGATTGTGATGACCCAAAAAGGTCATCTTATGTAAATTTAACTATGACTGTGTTTCGAGGCCCCGAAAGCCTCTGTTAATCTCAGCTCGATGTGCGTGCGCAGCCCTGGCGCGTAGCCAGGAAGCCTTTATGTGGAAACTTGATAAAGAGTTGAATTTATGAGAATTAATTGAATAAAGTTGACTTTGGTCAACATTTTTTATAAACGGACCCAGAACCGTGATTTGACGGTCCCGGAGGGTTCGTATGAAAATATGGGACTTGGGCGTATGCCCGGAATCTAATTCCGAGGACCCAAGTCCGAGAAATTAATTTTTAAAGAAAATTTTTCCTGAAAAATAATAAAGGCTATGAAAATGAACCTCGATGTGAAACCTGCATTACCGGGCCCGAGTTATGGTTCCGGAGCCAGAAACAAGGTCAATATGTGTTATTTGAGTTATCTATGAAATTTGGTAGGGAACGGGCTTGATTTGACATGTTTCGGATCAAAAATGAGAAATTGAGAGTTAATGAAGTTTTGAGAATTTTCATAGAATTTGAAATTTTGTTTGGAACGTGATTTTATGCTCTCGAGGTCCGAACGGAATTTCGGGACTGGTTCCGTTATGTCATTTATGACTTGTCTGCAAAATTTGATGTCATTCCGAGTCGTATAGGTCGGTCCAATGCATGTTTATAGAAATCAAGAACTTGAAGTTTCTTAAGTTATGGTTTTAGGGGTTTTTGGGGTGTGATTTTGAGATTTTGCGTTGTTTTGGGTGTTCTGAAGGCTCGAGCGAGTCCGTATTATGATTTGGGACTTGTTGGTATATTTGGACGGGGGCTCGGGTGGGACCAGCTGCCTCACGGACCCCGCACGAGGCCAAAAACCAGCTAAAAACACTGCTGGTGCTGCTGTAGCTGGTGTGACCACAGGTGCGGTTGCCCAGCCGCAGGTGCGGGACCGCTTCTGCTATCCCAGCCTCGCAGGTGCGCATCTTCTGCAGGTGCGGATCATTTTTCGCAGGAGCGGGACTGCAGGTGCGGCCCCCAACTCCGCAGGTGCGAACCCAGCTCCCCCAGCCATTTTCCGCAGGTGCGGTCCCAGGGTCGCAAGTGCGGAAACCCCTGTAGGCAGACTGTTTTTAAAGTGCAAAACTCGTGTTTCCTTCATTTCCTTCATACCAAAAACCCTATTAGAGACTTGTGAGGTTGGGAGGAGCACACCATGACCTAGCTACAGATAAGGTAAGTTAATTCCTTCCTAATGCTAGTTTCATGCATGAATAATTAATGGGATTACCTACGAAATTAATGGAAAAATCAAGAATTGGGTAGAAAATTAGGACTCTTAAGAAATTGGTGTATTGTCCGTTTAATGCTATGAATTCAAGTAGAAACTTCATATTAATGATCCTTAGGCTATGGGTGAGTGATTCCATATTTTTGGAAGAATGATAGAAAATGTATAATTAGGCTTTGGAAATGGTTTATTGAGTAATTATTGATGTTGATAAATCAATTATGTCTAGATATTATTGATTCGGAGTTGGATTCGAGAGGAAAGGCTGTGATTTAAGCTTGACTTGCATTTTGGAGCCGAGGTAAGTGTTTGGCCTAACCTTAGCTTGAGGGATTAGGTATAGAGTCTTATTTGCTATTTGTAATTCATGTCCAACGTATAGGCGGGGTGACGAGTGACTATATGTTGCGGTCAAGCATGCCCGTGATTCAATTGTGATGAATCGTACCGTGTTCTTAATATTCTCTGTACTATGAGTAATTGGTGGTTTAGAAGTGATACCTTGATGTTGTTTCATGACATGGCGAGTCATTGTGTTGTTTGTTTTAGTTGAGGGTTTTACTGTCGAAATTATATTTCTTATGCGAGGTTGGTTATAGTTGAGTCCCTTGTCGGGACGATAGTATTTTATTGAGTATCTCCATACACTTGAGACTTCTTATTGTTGATTTTCACATTATATTGTTGATCGTTTATTATTTATCGCACGAGGGGACATGCCGTACTGATTGTTATTATTTATCACACAAGGGGACATGCCGTATTGATCGTTTATTATTTATCGCAAGATGGGACATGATGTGCTGATTGTTTATTATTTATCGCACGAGGGGACATGTCGTGCTGATTATTATTATTTATCACACGAGGGGACATGCCGTGCTGATTGTTATTATTTATCACATGAGGGGACATGCCGTGTTGATCGTTTATTATTTATCGCACGAGGGGACATGCCGTGCTGATTGTTTATTATTTATCGCACGACGGGACATGTCGTGCTGATTATTATTATTTATCACACGAGGGGACATGCCGTGTTGATCGTTTATTAATTATCGCACGAGGGGACATGCCGTGCTGATTGTTTATTATTTATCGCACGACGGGACATGTCGTGCTGATTATTATTATTTATCACACGAGGGGACATGCCGTGTTGATCGTTTATTAATTATCGCACGAGGGGACATGCCGTGCTGATTGTTTATGATTTATCACACGAGGAGACATGCCGTGTTGATCGTTGACTATTTATTGCACGAGGGGACATTCCGTGCCGAGTGATTGCGAGATTACGCACGAGGGGACATGTCGTGCTTTTTTGTTGTTCACTATCTGTTCTAAGACATTAAATTCCTGCTTTTATTTGTGACAATTCAGTTATCACCCTGTTCTACTGTGCTAGCATTATGTTGCCCCTTTTACCCCCATCATGTTCTCCCCGTATCTGTTTTACTTGCTCTGTCGATATTTTCCTGTTATTATATAGAATTGCACAGGTACATATATTGTTGTCGGTCCTAGCCTCGTCACTACTTCGCCAAGGTTAGGCTCGGCACTTACTCAGTACATGGCGTCGGTTGTACTGATGCTACACCTGCACTTCTTTATGTTGTGCAGACTACGCAGCCGGACCC
>ML284850.1:42183-65598 GCA_005239495.1 Nicotiana undulata
CACTTACTCAGTACATGGGGTCGGTTGTACTGATGCTACACCTGCACTTCTTTATGTTGTGCAGACTACGCAGCTGGACTCGGTGGTCACTGACGGTCGGAGCATTTAATCAGTTCATATAGGAGATATCGAGGTAGACCCGCAGACGTTCGTGGGCCTTGGCGTCACCTACTACCATTCACTTTCAGCTCTGTCCTATCTTATAGTTTCAAAGACAGTCATATGTACTTATTTCAGACCTTTGTATTTAGTAATCTCTTAGACAGTTCGTGAGTATGTGACACCAGTTCTGGGTTATATTTATGGGTTTTACTCCGAAGCTTGTTATATTATTTTAGTAATTTTGTTAACTTTCATATTGTTAATTATAGCTGCCCTTGTCATCCTGTTCATTTTAGTTGTTAATGAGTTTATTTAGTTCAAATGTTGGCTTGTCTAGCGGGTTCAACGTTAGACGCAGTCATGGCCCGAAGGTGGGATTTCGGGGCGTGACACCCGAGGGCTCGGGTGAGTTTCGGTTAGGCCACAGGATGTTTTTGCACTTGAAGAAATTGCTGGTTTTAAGTTTTCTGGTGTCCAGGTAATTGCTTTGTGCGATCGCATAGGAAATTCTGCGATAGCACAGAGTAAGTTTAGAAGGCCTGTTTGGAACCCTGTGCGATCGCAAAGCCTTATCCGCGATGGAAAAATGCAAGCACAGGGGCCCCAAAAATTTGTATTGTGCGATTGCACAGACGTTCACGCGATCGCACTGCCCCAGCCCCCCCTGCCCTGTGTGATTGCACAGACCCTCCTATGATCGCACATCTCAATTGTCCCTTACCCTGTGCGATCACACCTCTTTATCTGCGATCGCACAGTTCTCCTGTCCAGTTATTATAAATATCAGATTAAAACCGGGCAGAACCCTTTCTTCCCCAATTTTTCGAGGTTCCATCCCTAAAAACGAATTTTCTTCAACAATCTTTATCCCAACCCATAGGTAATCAATACCAAACCTTGTTCTTTCAATTCCTTACTATTTTGTATCACTTTTAAAGCAAAAAAAAAATTATTGTAAAAATCTTGGTTTTTGGTAGAATTAGGGAGTTTTATAAAAATTGAATTTTTATATCAAATTAAGGTCGGATTTCAAAACTAATAGCATATTTGGGTTCGTGGGTGAATGGGTAAACGTAATTTGGTCTGAAACCCGAGTATGGATCAAGCGGGTCCAGGGTCGGGTTTTCACTTTTTTTTTTGAGAAAACTTAGGAAAAATTATATTTTCCAACAAAGTTAGTTCCTTTAGCATTAGTTAATGATATTAAGTTAATTTTGATTAGATTCGAGCAAGCTAGAGGTGAATTCAAAAGGAAAAGCAATAATTGAGCAGTGAGTGGCCTGCGAAATTGAGGTAAGTGTTTGGCGTAACTTTAGCTTGAGGTAATAGGACTCCCCACTTGTTTGTTATGTGAATTGCATGGGCGTGGTGTATAGGTGTGGTGACGAGTATCTATGCACCACCCAAAGTGTTTGCTAAAATATGATCCCATTTCTCGTTCTCCACTGATTTGATTATTGTCTTAACTGCTACATGTTCATTATTGTTTCTATGACTATTCGGCCTTGTTGAATTGTTGTTAGTTATTGTTGTGACTGTTTGGAAAGAGTATTGGTTGTTTGAGCTGGTTCCCTCGTGATATAAATATGGCTAAGAGGTTTGATATTGTTTTTATGGAATAAATGTGTATATATTTTGATATTCTTGTTGGTTTCATGGTTGANAGGACAGGTGAGATCAGGTTGCACGCCGCAACAGGAGTAATAAGGGAGATATTTTAGGGAGGAGCAATAAGGGAGGACAGGTGGGAGCGGGTTGCACGCCGCAACAAGGAGTGATAAGGGAGGATATTTACATTTATATTTTACTGATTTTTTCAAGAAAAAGAGAAACAAAGTTTTGAAAAGCTAAAATATTTATTTACTACTCTTTAAATATTTTTGTACTATTTTTATTTAAAGTTAAAGATTGGATTTCTGAAGAGATATTTGAAAATTAGTTATAGCTGAATTATTTTATTTTATTTGGTTGCAACAATTAATTATCTATTTGTTTAGACTTCTTCTTGCTCATTATTTATTGTTGTTAAAGATTAAAACTTTGAAGCCCGACTTAGCCTCGTCACTACTTCGCCGAGGTTAGGCTCGGCGCTTACTCAGTACATGGGGTCGGTTGTACTGATACTACACTCTGTGCTCTTTTGCACATATCCAGGTTCTATTCAGCAGTAGAGGATTCCAGGATGACCACCCGATTCTTTTGGAGACACGAGGTACATCTGTCAGCGTTCGTAGATATCCGAGAGTCTTCTCCTATATCTACATATAATGTTTTATATCTTTCAAAACAGTTACACTATTTCTTTCAGCCATTATCTGTAGTATTCTTTAGTTGTTTGCGGATTGTGACACCAGACCCTGGGGTAGTCTTAGAGTTAAGTATATAATTAGTTCGTGGTTCGTTTAATTTAGTTGGTTATTATTATTTTTTTTGTTTCGAGATTGTTGGAAATTATGTCAATTAAGTCCATTTTAAATTGATTTATTTATGCTTAAGTAATTAATTAAGGAAAATTAGTTAATCGACTTCTAACATTGGCTTGCCTAGCAAGTATTGTGTTAGGCGCCATCATGATTATTAAGGTTGGGAATTTGGGTCGTGACAAGTTGGTATCAGAGCACTAGGTCTACTTAGGTCCCACAATCCACGAACAAGCTTAGTAGAGTCTGAAGGATCGGTACGGAGACGTTTGTACTTATCTCTTAGAGGCTATTGAGTTAGGAAACAACTCCATTTTTTTTCTATTCTATCGTGCGATTCTTGTATCTCATATGCTGATTTGGATTCTTCTATTCTCTCGCACATGGCGAGAGCACGTGCTTCATCTTTCGCTGACCAGAATTTCGAACCTCCAACAGCAGCAGCTCCTACTAGGGGAAGAGGCCGAGGCCACGCCAGAGGACGAGATAGGGGCAGGACTCAGCTCCTTGCTCAAGCACCAGCCACAGCTGCGGGACCCCATGTTGAGATTAATGAGAGGGTTCCGGCTCAGACTGTTCCCTCTAGACCAGCTCAGGTTCCCGAGGGGTTTATTGCTACCCCAAATCTTTAGAAGCTTTGGTACGTTTAGTGGGCCTTATGGAGAGCGTAGCCCAAACTGACACCTTTCCTGTTGCAGCAGCCGTATCTCAGGCTGGATGAGGGGTCCCGACTCTTACTACCCACACTCCAGTTCAGACTACTCCTCAGGTTCAGACTCCAGTGATCAATACCGTTGGGATAATTCAGCTAGTTGCAGCAGTGCCGCCCGCTAATGGGGAAACCATGTCATCAGATGCCTTGTGGAGACTTGACAGGTTCATTAAGCTATTTCCTGTCCATTTTAGTGGTGCTACTTCAGAGGGCCCTCAGAATATCTGGACAGTTGTCATGAGGTGTTGCGTAATACGGGTATTTTGGAGACCAATGAGGTTGATTTTGCAGCTTTTCAGATGACTGGTTCCGCCAAGAAATAGTGGAGAGATTATTTGTTTACTAGGCCAGCGGGATCACCAGCTCTGACTTGGTATCAGTTCTCTTATCTCTTTTTGGAGAAGTTCTTACCGGTCACTACTCAAGAGGATACGCGTCGTCAGTTTGAGCGACTACAACAGGGTAACATGACTGTGACTCAGTATGAGACTCATTTTGTGAATCTGGATAGACATGCTATGCTTATATTGACCACAGATAGGGGAAGGGTCAGACGGTTTATTGATGCCCTTGCTCAGCCCATCAGGTTGCAGATGGCCAAGGAGATAGGATCCGAGATTTCTCTTCAGGATGCAGCTAATATAGCTGGGAGGGTTGAGTTTGTTCTTGGGATGGGAGGTCAGGGGTCAAACAAGAGACCTCTCCTTTCCAGTGTTTTTAGTGGTTGCTCATCTAGAGGTTGGACTTCGTTTAGCAGAGGCCATTACATTCAGCTCTACATGTTTCACATGGTACTCTAGGGGGTCGTGGTTCTTATGCACCTCCTTCTGCTCAGCAAGTCTACAGTGCTCCTTCAACTCCTATTAGAGCACCTCCTCTGCAGAGTTATTATCGTGGTCAGTCGGTTCGTCAGGGTCAGTCCTCATATCAGGAGGGATGTTTTGAATGTGGTGAATATGGGCATGTTCGGAGAGTTTGTACGAAATTTTTGAGCAGTCAGTATCAGTACCAGGGTTCTCGTGCCATAGTTTCGCACCAGCTGCAGTACCACCTGCCCAGCCAGCAAGGGGTAGGGGTCAGGTAGTCAGAGGTAGAGGCCAGAATGTTAGAGGTAGAGGACAGATAGCTAGAGGTGGAGGCTAGCCTGCTAGAGGTGGAGGTCCTCCCAAAAGTGTGGTTCAGGGTGGTGGGGCTCCACCCCGACTATATGCTTTTCCAGCTAGACCTGAGGTAGAATCCTCCAACGCTATTATTACATGTATCATCTGAGTTTATGATAGAGTTGCTTCCGTTTTATTTGATCTGGGGTCTACTTATTCGTATGTTTCCTCCTATTTGGCCTCGTATTTGAATGTGTCCCGTGAGCCCTTGAGTGTTCCTGTTTATGTGTCTACACCGGTGGGGTATGTTATTATGGTAGATCGAGTCTATTGTTCGTGCGTTGTAATCATCAAAGGTCTTGAAACTAGTGTTGATCTTTTACTCCTAGAAATGGTTGACTTTGATATTATATTGGGCAAGGATTGGTTGTTGCCCAATTATGCCATTTTGGACTGTCATGCCAAGACTGTTACTCTAGACTTACCGGGGTTGCCTTGATTAGAATGGAAAGGGACTCCTAGTCGTTCTCCCAGCCGGGTAATTTAATATGCTAAGGCTCGTCGCATGGTGGAGAAAGGGTATTTGGCTTATTTGGCTCATATTCTTGATTTTGATGCTGAGGTTCCTTCTATAGAGTCAGTTCCTATCGTGCGTGAGTTTCCTGAGGTATTTCCTGCAGACCTGTCGGGTATGCCGCCCGACAGGTATATTGATTTCTGTATTGATGTAGCTCTGGGCACTCAACCCATTTCCATTCCTCCATATCGGATGGCCCCACCAGAATTGAAAGAATTAAATGAACAGTTACAAAATTTGCTAGATAAGGGTTTCATAAGACCCAGTGTCTCGCCTTGGGGTGCACCAATTTTGTTTGTAAAGAAGAAAGATGGGTCAATGAGAATGTGCATAGACTACAGGCAGCTAAATAAAGTTACTATCAAGAATAAATATACATTGCCGATGATTGATGACCTATTGGATCAACTTGAGGGTGCTAGAGTATTTTCGAAAATTGATTTGAGGTCAGGCTACAATCAGCTGAAGATTAGGGCGTCCAATATCCCTAAGACAGCCTTTAGTACGAGGTATGGGCACTATGAATTTTTGGTCATGTCTTTTGGGCTGACTAATGCTCCAGCGGCCTTTATGGACTTAATGAATCGGGTTTTCAAGCCACATCTAGACTCTTTTGTGATCGTATTCATTGATGGCATTCTTATATACTCCCGCAACCGGGAAGAGCATGAGCAGCATCTCCGTATAGCACTCCAGACTTTGAGGGATAATCAGTTGTATGCTAAGTTTTCTAAATATGAGTTCTGGTTAGATTCCGTAGCCTTTTTGGGTCATATTGTATCAGCCGAGGGTATTCAGGTTGATCCTAAGAAGATAGAGGCAGACTAGAACTGGCCTATACCCACCACAGTCACGGAGATTAGGATTTTCTTGGGTTTGGCCAGTTACTACCGTCGTTTTGTGGAGGGGTTTTCATCCATAGAAGCCCCAATGACTAAATTAACTCAGAAAGGTGCCCCATTTGCATGGTCAGACGAGTGCGAGGCGAGCTTTCAGAAGCTCAAGACAGCATTGACTTCAGCACCGGTGTTGGTGTTACCATCAAATTCGGGTTCGTTCACGGTGTATTCTGATGCGTCTCGAGTTGGCCTTGGAGCAGTGTTGATGCAGGATTGCGGGGTGATTGCGTATGCGTCTCGTCAGTTGAAAGTCCATGAGAAGAGTTACCCTGTTCATGATTTAGAGTTGGCAGCTATTGTACATGCTTTGAAAATTTGGAGGCATTTGAAAATTTGAAAATATGGCGTGCCATGTGAGATTTTTACTGACCATCGCAGCCTCTAGTACTTATTAAAGCAGGAAGATCTAAATTTGAGGCAGCAGAGGTGGTTAGAGTTGTTAAAAGATTATGAAGTTACTATATTGTATCACCCGGGGAAGGCCAATGTAGTGGCCCATGCATTGAGGGGAAAGGCGGTGAGTATGGGCAGTCATGCGTATATCCCAGTGCGCAATAGACCGTTGGTGTCATGACCCGAAATCCCACCTTCGGGCCATGACTGCGTCTAACGTTGAACCCGCTAGACAAGCCAACATTTGGACTAAATAAACTCATTAACAACTAAAATGAACAGGATAATTAAAGCCAACGGTGGTCAACAATATGAGAGTCAACTAAGTTCAAATTAACATAGCAAGCTTCGAGATAAAACCCATAAATATAACCCATAACTGGTGTCACACACTCACGAACTGTCTATGAGACTAAATACAATGGTCTGAAAATAAGTACATATGATTGTCTTTGAAACTATAGAATAAGACAGAACTGAAAGAGAAGGGTGGAAGGTGACGCCAAGGCCCACGAACGTCTTTGGGTCTACCCCGATGTCTCCTAAATGAACTAATTGAATTCTCCCTCCGTCAGTGTCCACCGGGTCCGGCTGCGAAGTCTGCACAACATAAAGAAGTGCAGGTGTAGCATCAGTACAACCGACCCCATGTACTGAGTAAGTGTCGAGCCTAACTTCGGCAAAGTAGTGACGAGGCTAGTACCGACAACAATATACATACATGTGCAATTCTATATAATAACAGGAAAATATCGACAGAAATAAACAAGTAAAATCAGATACGGGGAGAACATGCTGGGGATAAAAAGGGCAACAGATACTAGCACAGTAGAACAGGGTGATAACTGAAATGTGAAAGTAAAAGCAGGAATTTAACATCTCAGGACAAGTAATGAACAACAACAGGCACGTCATGTCGCCTCATGCATAGTCTCACAATCACTCGGCACGGAATGTCCCCTCGTGCATAAATAACAACCACTCGGCACAGAATGTCCCCTCGTGCAATAAATAATAAACAACCGGCACGGAATGTCCCCTCGTGCTATAAATAATAAACAATCGGCACGGCATGTCCCCTCGTGCGATAAATAATAAACAATCGGCACGGCATGTCCCCTCGTGCGATTAATAATAAACAATCAGCACGGCATGTCCCCTCGTGCGATAAATAATAAACAATCGGCACGGCATGTCCCCTCGTACAATTAATAATAAACAATCAGCACGGCATGTCCCCTCGTGCGATAAATAATAAACAATCGGCACGGCATGTACCCTCGTGCGATAAATAATAAACAATCAGTACGGCATGTCCCCTCGTGCTATAAGTAATAAACAATCGGCACGGCATGTCCACTCGTGCGATAAAAAAAACAATAATGTAATGCGAAAAACTAACAATAAGAAATCTCAAGTGTACAGAAATACTCAACAAAATTCTATCGTCCTAACAAGGGACACAACTATAACCAAACTCGCTTAGAAATGCAATTTCAACAGTAAAAGCCTCAACTGAACAAATAATTCGATAACTTTCCACATCATGAAACGACATCAATGTATCACTTCTAAATCACCAATTACTCATAGTAAAGAAAATGTTAAGAACACGGTATGATTCATCACAATTGACCCACGGGCATGCTTGACCGCAACATATAGGTACTCGTCACCTGACCTATACGTTGTACATACATTACACATAGCAAATAAGACTCTATACATATTCCCTCAAGCTAAGGTTAGACCAAACACTTACCTCGGCTCCAAAAATGCAAGTCAAGCCTCAATCACAGCCTTTCCTCTCGAATCCAACTCTGAAACGATAATATCTATACATAATTGATTATTAACATCAATAATTACTCAATAAACCAATTCCAAAGCCTAATTATACATTTTCTATCATCCTTCCAAAAATACCAAAATTTGACCCCGGGCCCGCACGCTCGAATCCCGAAAATTCTCGAAGGAATCACTCACTCATAGCGTAAGGATCATTAATATGAAGTTTCCACTTGAATTCATAGCATTAAACGGACAATACGCAAAATTTTCTCAAGAACCCTAAATTTACTACCCAATTCTTGATTTTTCCACCAATTTAGTGGTAAACCCCATTAATAATTCATGCATGAAACTAGTATTAGGAAGGAATTAACTTACCTTAATAGTAGCTAGGTCGTGGTGTGTTCTTCCCAAGCTCACAAGTCTCTAATGGAGTTTTTGGTATGAAGGGAATGAAGAAATCCCGAGTTTTTGCATTTAAATACAGACTGGCCTACAGGGGTTCCGCACCAGCGGCCTTGGGACACCTGCGGTCCCACACCGGCGAGTAAAGATCGCACCTGCGGAAAATGGCAAGGAAGGCTGGGGTCGCACCTGCGGAGCTGGAGACCGCACCTGCGGCTCCGCTCCTGCGGAAAAGGAACCGCACCTGCGAAACTTCCGCACCTGCGAGGCTGGGACCGTAGAAGCGGTCCCGCACCTGCGGCTGGGCAACCGCACCTGCGGTCACACCAGCAACAGTTGCACCAACAACTATTTTAGCTGATTTTTAGCCCCATTGGGTGTACGGGAGGCACCTGGGCCCACCCGAGCCCCCGTCCAAATATACCAACAAGTCCTAAATCATAATACAGACTCGCTCGAGCCTTTGGAACACCCAATACAACGGTAAATCTCAAAATCACATCCCAAAACCCCTAAAACCATAACTTAAGAAACTTCAAGTTCTTGATTTCTATAAAACTGCGTCGGACCGACCTATACAACTCGGAATGTCATCAAATTTTGCAGACAAGTCATAAATGACATAACGAAACTATTTTTGGTCTCGGAATCACATTTGGACCTCGATAACATAAATCACGTTCCAAACCAAATTTCAAATTTTAGGAAATCCTTATTTCTACATAATTTTCTAAAAATTCCATTAACTCTCAATTTTTCCATTTTTGATCCGAAACACGTCAAATCAAGTCAGTTCCTTACCAAATTTCACAGATAACTCAAATAACACATATTGAACCTGCTCCGAGCTCCGGAACCATAATACGGGCCTGATAAAACAGGTTTCAAATCAAATTCTATTTTCAAAAGTCTTTATTATTTTCAGGAAACAAATTTCTTTAAAAATTCATTTCTCGGACTTGGGACCTCGGAATTCGATTCTGGGAATACGCCCAAGTCCCATATTTTCCTACGGACCTTCCGGGACCGTCAAATCACAGGTCCGTGTCCGTTTACCAAAAATCTTGACCAAAGTCAACTGTATTTAATTAATTACTGCAAATTCAACTTACTATCAAATTTTCACATAAAGGCTTCCCGGCTACGCGCTCGGGCTACTCACGCAAATCGAGGTGGGATTAACGGAGGCTTTCAAGGCCTCGAAACACAGATTTAGTTAAAATTAACACAGGATGACCTGGGTCATGACAATCTCCACCTCTAAAACAAACGTTCGTCCTCGAACGGACATAGAAAGGTACCTGAATCACGGAAAAGATGAGGATATCGGCTCCGCATATCGGACTTGGACACCCAGGTAGCTGCCTCAACAGGCTGACATCTCCACTGAACACAAACCAAAGGATAACTATTTGATCTCAACCGGCGCACCTGCCGGTCTAATATAGCTACCGGCTCCTTCGTAGGACAAATCCCGGTCCAACTGGACACCGCTAAAGTCAAGTACATGAGATGGATCCGCAATATACTTCCGGAGCATAGACACATGAAATACGGGATGCACATCTGACAAACTAGGTGGAAAGGCAAGTCTGTAGGCCACCTCTCCCACCTTATCCAAAATCTCAAATGGACCAATGTACCTAGGGCTCAACTTGCCCTTCTTCTCGAACCTCATCACGCCCTTCATAGGCGACACTCGAAGAAATATCCGGTCTCCTACCATAAAGGCCAAATCTCGAACTCTACGATCCGCAAAACTCTTCTCCCTGGACTGAGATGTACGAAGTCTATCCTGAATAATCTTCACCTTGTCCAAGGCATCCTGGACTAACTCAGAACCCAAAAATCTAGCCTCCCCTGGCTCAAACCATCCGACTAGAGACCGACACCGTCTACCATACAATGCCTCATACGGAGCCATCTGAATGCTCGACTGATAGCTGTTGTTGTAGGAAAACTCAGCAAAAGGAAAGAACTGGTCCCATGAACCACCAAAATCAATAACACAACCCCGCAACATATCCTCCAAAATATGAATAGTACACTCGCACTTTCCGTCCGTCTGAGGATGAAATGTTGTGCTGAAATAAATCTGTGTGCCCAACTCTCGCTGAAATACTCTCCAGAAATGGGAGGCAAACTGAGTACCTCTGTCATATATAATGGATAAGGGCACACCATGCAATCGAACAATCTCTCTCATATATATCTTTGCCAACTTCTCCGCTGAATATGAAACTGATACCGGAATGAAGTGCGCTGACTTGGTCAGCCTATCCGCAACAACCAAAACCGCATCAAACATCCTCTGAGTCCGTGGGAATCCAACTAAAAAATCCATGGTGATACGCTCCCACTTCCACTCGGGAAGCTGAATCTGCTGCATCAAACCATCGAGTCTCTGGTGCTCGTACTTAAATTGCTGACAGTTCAAGCACCGAGCTACATAAGCTACAATATCCTTCTTCATCCTCCGCCACCAACAATGTTGCCGTAAGTCCTGGTACATCTTTGCGGCACCCATATGAATGGATTACCGGGAACTATGGGCCTCCTATAGTATCAACTCATGAATACCGTCAACACAGGTACATAAATACGGCCCTGCATCTGCAGAACTCCCTCATCATCAACCGTAACCCGCTTGGCACCTCCGTGCCGGACTGTTTCTCTAAGAACACATAAATGACGATCATCATACTGCCTGGCCCGAATACGATCATACAATGAAGAACGGGCCACGGTATGGGCCAAAACACCGCCAGTCTTAGAAACCTCCAACCTCACAAATCGGTTGGCTAAAGCCAGAACATCCAACGCAAGAGGTCGCTCCCCGACTGATAAATAAGCTAGACTGCCCATACTGACCGACTTACGGCTCAAAGCGTCGGCCACCACATTGGCCTTCCCCGGATGATAAAGAATGGTAATATCATAATCCTTCAGTAACTCTAACCACCTTCTCTGCCTCATGTTCAACTCCTTTTGCCTGAATAGATACTGTAAACTCTTATGATTCGTGAACACCTCACATGGCACCCCATACAGATAGTGCCTCCAAATATTCAATGCATGAACAATAGCGGCAAGCTCCAGATCATGAACTGGATAGTTCTTCTCATGACTCTTCAACTGACGAGAAGAATAGGCTATAACTTTGCCATCCTACATCAACACTGCACCAATACCAACCCGTGAAGCATCACAATACACGGTATACGGTCCTGAACCTGTGGGCAAAACTAACATTGGTGTCGCGGTCAAGGCTGTCTTGAGCTTCTGAAAGCTCGCCTCACACTCTTCAAACCACCTGAGTTAGGCACCCTTCTGAGTTAACCTGGTCATCGGGGCTACGATAGATGAAAAGCCCTCCACAAATCGGCGATAATAACCTACTAAGCCCAAGAAACTCCGAATCTTTGTAGCTAAAATGGGTCTAGGCCAATCTCTAACTGCTGAAATCTTCTTGGGATCCACCTGAATACCCTCTGATGAAACCACATGGCCTAGAAATACAACTGAAACCAACCAAAACTCACACTTGGAGAATTTGGCATACAACTGACTATCCCTCAGAGTCTGGAGGATGACTCTAAGGTGCTACTCATGCTCCTCTCGTCTACGAGAGTATATCAATATATCATCAATGAAAACAATAACGAACGAGTCCGAATAAGGCCTGAACACTCGGTTCATCAACTCCATGAATGCAGCGGGGGAATTAGTCAACCCAAAATACATCACCAGAAACTCAGAGTGCCCATAACGAGTGCGGAAGGCCGTCTTTGGGACATCATAAACCATATTCCTCAACTGATGGTAACCTGATCTCAAGTCTATCTTGGAAAACACTGTAGCACCCTGAAGCTGGTCAAATAGATCATCAATCCTCGGCAAAGGATACTTATTCGTAATTGTAAACTTATTCAGCTGCCGGTAGTCAATACATATCCTGATTGAGCCATCTTTCTTCTTAACGAACAACACGGGAGCACCCCAAGGAGAAACACTAGGCCTAATGAAGCCTTTATCCAACAAATCATGCAACTGCTCCTTCAATTCCTTCAACTCTTGCGGGGCCCTACGATACGGCGGAATAGAAATGGGCTGAGTGCCCTAAGCTACCTCAATACAAAAGTCAATATCCCTGTCGGGTGGCATACTCGGTAGGTCAGTAGGGAATACCTCTGGAAACTCACGAACCACGGGCACATACTCCATAGAAAGAACCTCGGCACTAGAATCACGAACATAAGCTAAATAGGCCAGACAACCTTTCTCGACCATGCACCGAGCCTTCACATAAGAAACAACTCTACCGGGAGAATGACTAGGAGTCCCTCTCCACTCCAAACGAGGTACTCCTGGCAAGGCTAAGGTCACTGTCTAGGCATGACAATCCAGAATAGCATGATAGGGAGATAGCCAATCCATCCCCAATATAACATCAAAGTCAACCATATCCAGAAGCAAAAGATCAACCTAAGTCTCCACACCACCAATGACCACTAAGCAAGCACGGTAGACTCGATCTACCATAATAGAATCACCCACCGGGGTAGACACATATATAGGAGCACTCAGGGAATCACGGGACATTCTCAAATAAGGGGCAAAATATGAAGACACATAAGAGAAAGTAGAACCCAGATCGAATAATACCGAAGCATCTCGGCTGCAAACTGTACCTGTACCTATAATAACTGCATCAGAAGCCTCAGCGTCAAGCCTCGCAGGAAAAGCATAACACCGGGGCTGAGCCCCTCCAGCCTGAACAACACTGGGTCGACCTACTACAGCCTAACCTCTACCTCTCGTGGCATGCCCTCCACCTCTATGAGTCTGACCTCCACCTCTGGCACCACGACCACCACCCCTAGCTTGCAGAGGGGGTGGGGGTGCACCTGATGCGGGAACCATGGCACGGGAACCCTGATACTGGGACCCACCAAAACCTCGGGGGCAGAACCTGGAGATGTGCCTCGAACCATCGCAAGTGTAGCAAGTCTTCGGCTGCTGCGAATACTGACCCTGGAACTGTCCCTGACGACCAGAATGACCACCTTGAAGACTCTGAATCGGTGGTGCACTGATGGGAGCTGATAATGCACTGAGGGATACCTGGAGTGCCGACTGATAAGGCCTAGGGGGATGACCTTTTTCCAAAAGAAACGCTGCCTCTAGATGAGGCACCACTGAAACGGCCGAAATGGCGAGGTCTCTTGTCAGACCCCTGACCACCACCCTAGGATATTACCATCTCAATGCGTCTGGCCACATCAGCTGCATCCTGAAAGGAGATATCAGTACCCGTCATCCTGGCCATCTGAAGTTTGATAGGTTGAGCCATACCCTTAATAAATCTCCGAACCCTCTCCCGATCAGTGGGGAGTATCACAATAGCATGCCTGGCTAGAGTAATCAACCTGGTCTCGCACTAAGTGATGAACACGGAGCCCTGCTGGAGACGCTCAAACTGCCTCCGAAGATCCTCTCTCTGAGTAATTGGAAGAATCTTCCCCAATCGGCACGACATGTCCCTAAATGAACTGATGTCTGTGGGTCTACCTCGATGTCTCCTAAATGAACTGATGGAATGCTCTCTCCGTCAGTGTCCACCGGGTCCGGCTGCGAAGTCTGCACAACATAAATAAGTGCAGGTGTAGCATCAGTACAACCGACCCCATGTACTTAGTAAGTGCCGAGCCTAACCTCGGCGAAGTAGTGACGAAGCTAGGACCCACAACAATATACATAGATGTGCATTTCTATATAATAACAGGAAAATATCGATGGAAATAAACAACTAAAAGCAGATACGGGGAGAACATGTTGGGTATAAAAGGGGCAATATATACTAGCACAGTAGAACAGGGTGATAACTGAAATGTGAAAGTAAAAGCACGAATTTAACATCTCAGGACAGGTAATGAACAACAACAGGCATGACATGTCCCCTCGTGCATAGTCTCACAATCACTCGACACAGAATGTCCCCTCGTGCATAAATAACAACCACTCGGCACGGAATGTCCCCTCGTGTAATAAATAATAAACAACCGGCACGGAATGTCCCCTCGTGCGATAAATAATAAACAATCGGCACAGCTTGTCCCCTCATGCGATAAATAATAAACAATCGGCACGGCATGTCCCCTCGTGCGATAAATAATAAACAATTGGCACGGCATGTCCCCTCGTGCGATAAATAATAAACAATCAGCACGGCATGTCCCCTCGTGCAATAAATAATAAACAATACGCACAGCATGTCCCCTCGTGCGATAAATAATAAATAATTGGCACATCATGTCCCCTCGTGCATAAAAAAACAACAATGTAATGCGAAAAACTAACAATAAGAAATCTCAAGTGTAAAGAAATACTCAACCAAATTCTATCGTCCCGGCAAGGGACTCAGCTATAACCAAACTTGCTTAGAAATACAATTTCAACAGTAAAAGCCTCAACTGAACAAATAATTCGATATCTTTCCACGTCATGAAACGACATCAATGTATCACTTCTAAATCACCAATTACTCATAATACATATAATGTTAAGAACGCGGTATGATTCATCACAATGGACCCACGGGCATGCTTGACCGCAACATATAGGTACTCGTCACCTCACCTATACGTTGGACATGAATTACACATAGCAAATAAGACTCTACCTAGTCCCTCAAGCTAAGGTTAGACCAAACACTTACCTCGGCTCCAAAAATGCAATTCAAGCCTCAATCACAGCCTTTCCTCTCGAATCCAACTCCGAATCGATAATATCTAGACATAATGGATTTATTAACATCAATAATTACTCAATAAACCAATTCCAAACCCTAATTATACATTTTTTTATCATCCTTCCAAAATACCAAAATTTGACCCCAGGCCCGCACGCTCGAATCCTGAAAATTCTCGAAGGAATCACACACCCATAGCCTAAGGATTATTAATATGAAGTTTCCACTTGAATTCATAGCATTAAACGGACAATACGCAAATTTTCTCAAGAACCCTAAATTTACTACCCAATTCTTGATTTTTCCACCAATTTAGTGGTAAACCCCATTAATAATTCATGCATGAAACTAGTATTAGGAAGGAATTAACTTACCTTAACAGTAGCTAGGTCGTGGTGTGTTATTCCCAAGCTCACAAGTCTCTAATAGAGTTTTTGGTATGAAGGGAATGAACAAATCCCGAGTTTTTGCATTTAAATACAGTCTGGCCTACAGGGGTTCCGCACCTGCGGCCTTGGGACCGCACCGACGAGTAAAGATCGCACCTGCGGAAAATGGCAAAGGAGGCTGGGGTCGCACCTGCGGCTCCGCTCCTGCGAAAAAGGAATCGCACCTGCGGAACTTCGGCACCTACGAGGCTGGGACCGCAAGAGCGATCCCGTACCTGCGGCTGGGCAACCGCACTTGCGGTCACACCAGCAACAGTTGCACCAACAACTATTTTAGCTGGTTTTTAGCCCTGTTGGGTGTCCGGGCGGCACCTGGGCACACCTGAGCCCCCGTCCAAATATACCAACAAGTCCTAAATCATAATACGAACTCGCTCGAGCCTTCGGAACACCCAAAACAATGCTAAATCACAAAATCACACCCCAAAACCCCTAAAACCATAACTTAAGAAACTTCAAGTTCTTGATTTCTATAAAACTGCGTCGGACCGACCTATACAACTCGGAATGACATCAAATTTTGCAGATAAGTCATAAATGACATAACGGAACCATTCCCGATCTCAGAATTACATTCGGACCTCGATAACATAAAATCACGTTCCAAACAAAATTTCAAATTTAAGGAAATCCTTATTTCTATATAATTTTCTCAAAACTCCATTAACTCTCAGTTTTTCCATTTTTTATCCGAAACACGTCAAATCAAGTCCGTTTCTTACCAAATTTCACAGATAACTCAAATAACACATATTGAACTTGTTCCGAGCTCCGGAACCATAATACGGGCCCGGTAACACAGGTTTCAAATCAAATTCCATTTTCAAAAGTCGTTATTATTTTTAGGAAACAATTTTCTTTAAAAATTCATTTCTCGGACTTGGGACCTCAGAATTCGATTTCGGGCATATGCCCAAGTCCCATATTTTCCTACAGACCCTCTGGGACCGTCAAATCACGGGTCCGGATCCGTTTACCAAAAATGTTGACCAAAGTCAATTGTATTCAATTAATTACTGCAAATTCAACTTATTATCAAATTTTCAAATAAAGGCTTACCGGCTACGTGCCCGGGCTGCTCACGCACATCGAGGTGTGATTAACAGAGGCTTTTGAGGCCTCGGAACACAGATTTAGTTAACATTAACACAAGATGACCTTTTGGGTCATCACAGTTGGCTTCAGACATTCAGACTTTGGCTTATCAGTTTGTGAGGTTGGATATTTCTCCCAGTAGTGTCCTAGCTTATATTGTCGCTCGGTCTTCTCTAATTGATCGTATCCGAGAGCGGTAGGATGATGACCCACATTTGGCGGTCCTTAGGGACACGGTTCGGCACGGCGATGCCAAGTAGGTTACAGTTTGAGATGATGGTATTTTGAGGATGCAAGGTAGGTTGTGTGTGCCTAATGTAGATGGCCTCCGTGAATTGATCCTTGAGGAGGCTCACAGCTCCAAGTATTCTATTCACCCAGGTGCAGCAAAAATGTACCAAGATTTGAAACAACATTATTGGTGGAGAAGGATGAAGAAGGACATTGTGGATTATGTGGCTCATTGCTTAAATTGTTAGCAGGTAAAATATGAGCATCAGAGACCTGGTGGTTTGCTTCAGCAGATAGAGATTCCTGAGTGGAAGTGGGAGCGTATCACTATGGACTTTGTTGTTGGGCTCCCACGGACTCAGAGGAAGTTCGATGCGGTTTAGGTTATTGTGGATAGGCTGACTAAATCAGCACACTTTATTCCAGTGGCTAGTACTTATACTTCAGAGCGGTTGGTTGAGTTGTATATTCGGGAGATTATTCGCCTACATGGGGTGCCCATGTCTATCATTTCTGATCGGGGTACGCAGTATACTTCGCACTTTTGGAGGGCAGTTCAGCGTGAGTTGGGTACCTGAGTGGAGTTGAGTACATCATTTCTCCCTCAGACTGACGGGCAGTCCGAGCGTACCATTCAGATAATGGAGGACATGCTCCGCGTTTGTGTTATTGAGTTTGGAGGTTCATGGGATTAGTTCTTGCCGTTAGTGGAGTTTTCTTATAATAATAGTTATCAGTCGAGCATTCAGATGGATCCTTTTGAGGCGTTATATGGTAGACGGTGCAGATCGCAAGTTGGATGGTGCGAGCCAGGAGAGGCTCCGTTGTGGGGAACCGACTTGGTTCTGGAGGCCTTAGATAAGGTCAAGGTTATTCAGGAGAGACTTCGTGCAGCTCAGTCTAGGCAGAAAAGTTATGCCGATCGTAAGGTTCGTGATGTAGCATTCATGGTTGGAGAGAGAGTATTGCTTCGTGTGTCGCCTATGAAGGGTGTTATGAGGTTTGGGAAGAAGGGCAAGTTGAGCCCTAGGTATATCGAGCCATTTGAGATTCTTGATAAGGTAGGGGAGGTAGCTTACAGACTTGCATTGCCTCCAGGGTTATCCTTAGTTCATCCGGTATTCCATGTGTCTATACTCCGAAAATATCATAATGACCCATCCCAGGTGTTAGATTTTAGCTTTGTCCAGTTGGACAAAGACTTGACTTATGAGGAGGAGCCGGTAGCTATTTTAGGCCGGCAGGTTCGCCAATTGAGATCTAAGAGTTTTCTTTCAGTTCGAGTACAGTGGAGAGGCCAGTCCGTTGAGGCAGCTACTTGGGAGTCCGAGTCGGACATGCAGAGTAGATACCCAAACTTGTTCGCCACTTCAGGTAATTTTCTATGTCCGTTCGAGGACGAACGTGTGTTTTAGAGGTGGAGATTGTGATGACCCAAGGGGTCATTTTATAAAATTAGACTTCGTTCCATGCTTAAAAGTCATAAGAAGACTAGAATTAAATACCTCGATTTGCGTGCACAGTCAGGGCATGAAACCAGAAAGCTTTTATGTGAAAATATGAGAAATAGTGATTTTTAGAATTTAAATTTGGTAAAAGTTGACTTTGGTCAACATTTTGAGTAAACGAACCCGGATCTGTGTTCTGACGATCCCGAGAGGTCTACAGTGAAATATGGGACTCGGGCGTTTGCCCGGAAATGAATTCCAAGGTCTCAAGCCTTAGAAATTAATTTTCGAAAGAAATTTGTTTTGCTGAAATTAAAGAAAAGAAATAATGCTAAAAATCATTGATATCGGGTCCGTATTTTGGTTCCGGAGCCTGGAACATCTTTGTTATAATATTTAGGGGTTAACTGTGAAATTTAGTGAAAAACGGAGTTCGTTTGACGTGATTCGGACATCCGGTTGAGAAATTATGAATTTTAAGAGTTTTTGATAAAAATGATGAGTTTTGAGGTTTAATACATAGATTTACATGTTATTTTCATGATTTTGTCGCACGCGCAAGTCCGTATGATGTTTTTAGACTTGCGTGCATGATTTGTTTGGAGACCCGAGGGCTCGGTTGAGTTTCGGTTAGGCCACGGGATGTTTTTGCACTTGAAGAAATTGCTGGTTTTAAGTTTTCTGGTGTCCAGGTAATTGCTCTGTGCGATCGCATAGAAAAGTCCGCGATAGCACAGAGTAAATTTAGAAGGCCTGTTTGGAACCCTGTGCGATCGCAAAGCCTTATCCGCGATCGCACAGTGCAAGCGCAGGGGCCCCATAATTTGTACTGTGCGATTGCATAGACCCTCCCGCGATCGCACTGCCCCAGCCCCCCTACCCTGTGCGATTGCACAGACCCTCCTACGATCGCACATCTCAATTGTCCCTTACCCTGTGCAATCGCACCTCTTTATCCGCGATCGCACAGTTCTCCTTTCCAGTTATTATAAATATCAGATTAAAACCAGGCAGAACCCTTTCTTCCCCAATTTTTCGAGGTTCCATCCCTAAAAACGAATTTTCTTCAACAATCTTCATCCCCAAACCATAGGTAATCAATTCCAAACCTTGTTCTTTCAATTCCTTACTATTTTGTATCACTTTTAAAGCAAAAACAAAGAATTTTCATGGTAAAAATCTAGGTTTTTGGTAGAATTAGGGAGTTTTGTAAAAATTAAAGTTTTATATCAAATTAAGGTCGGATTTCAAAACTAATAGCATATTTGGGTTCCTGGGTGATTGGGTAAACGTAATTTGGTCCGAACCCCGAGTTTGGATCAAGCGGGCCCGGGGTCGGGTTTTCACTTTATTTTAGAAAACTTAGGAAAAATTATATTTTTCAACAAAGTTAGTTCCTTTAGCATTAGTTAATGATATTAAGTTAATTTTGGTTAGATTCGAGCAAGCTAGAGGTGAATTCCAAAGGAAAAGCAATAATTGAGTAGTGAGTGGCCTGCGGAATTGAGGAAGTGTTTGGCCTAACTTTAGCTTGAGGGAATAGGACTCCCCACTTGTTTGTTATGTGAATTGCATGGGCGTGGTGTATAGGTGTGGTGACGAGTATCTATGCACCACCCAAAGTGTTTGCTAAAATATGATCCCCTTTCCCGTTCACCACTTATTTGATTATTGTCTTAACTGCTACATGTTCATTATTGTTTCTATGACTATTTGGCCTTGTTGAATTGTTGTTAGTTATTGTTGTGACTGTTTGGAAAGAATATTGGTTGTTTGAGCTGGTTCCCTTGTGATATAAATATGGCTGAGAGGTTTGATATTATTTTTATGGAATAAATGTGTATATATTTTGATATTCTTGTTGGTTTCATGGTTGAGAGGTTATTGATGAAGTCATGAGAAAAAAATGCAGTTTAGTATTTATAATTGTTGAAACAAAAGTATTGTGAAAGGCTTAGCCTGATTTGTAAAATTTTGAATAAACTGATATGATATGTCTGGTGGGAGCGGGTTGCACGCCGCAACAAGGAGTGATAAGGGAGGACAGGTAGGATCGGGTTGCACGCCGCAACAGGAGTAATAAGGGAGATATTTTAGGGAGGAGCAATAAGGAAGGACAGGTGGGAGCGGGTTGCACGTTGCAACATGGAGTGATAAGGGAGGATATTTACATTTATATTTTACTGATTTTTTCAAGAAAAAGAGAATCAAAGTTTTGAAAAGCTAAAATGTTTATTTTACTACTCTTTAAACATTTTAGTACTATTTTTATTTAAAGTTAAAGTTTGGAACTGTGAAGAGATATTTGAGAATTGGTTATAACTGAGTTATTTTATTTTATTTTGTTGCAACACTTAATTATCTATTTGCTTAGACTTCTTCTTGCTCATTATTTATTGTTGTTAAAGATTAAAATGTTGAAGCCCGACTTAGCCTTGTCACTTCTTCGCCGAGGTTAGGCTCGGCGCTTACTCAATACATGGGGTAGGTTGTACTGATACTACACTCTGTGCTCTTTTGCACAGATGTTCGCAGATATCCGAGTGTCTTCTCCTATATCTACATATACTGTTTTATATCGTTCAGAGCAATTACACTATTTCTTTCAGCCATTATTTGTAGTATTCTTTAGTTGTTTGCGGATTGTGACACCAGACCCTGGGGTAGTCTTAGAGTTAAGTATATAATCAGTTCGTGGTTCATTTCATTTAGTTGGTTATTATTATTATTTTGTTTCGAGGTTGTTAGAAATTATGTCAATTAAGTCCATTTTAAATTGATTTATTTATGCTTAAGTAATTGATTAAGGAAAATTAGTTTTATTTCTAACATTGGCTTGCCTAGAAAGTGTGGTGTTAGGCGCCATCACGATCATTAAGGTTGGAAATTTGGGTCGTGAGACAAAGTCTCCTTCCAACTCATGATACTACTAGAAAGAATAAAATCATAACAAATCATAGACCTTTTCTTATCCAAGTCAATCGTAAGTCTGAATCAACATAGCGAATTACGCTATGAATCAGAAAGAAGGTACAATACTAAGAATCCGCAACTACAATCCCTATATATAAATCTCAAGTAATCTCAAACCTATAAGAGAATAATTTTCATAATCCTACAAGGACAATAGGTTTTTCTTTCCCAACTTTATTAGAACTATGAGTCTTTCAAACCTAGAAGGATAATGAGTTTCCTAAAAATACAAAGAAATAATTCAAGATATAAATAATCTTCGTGTTGGGTTGAATTAACATTATCAACAGGAACAACGTCTCTCCACTCGCCCTCAACCCTTGCAAAGGATCTACTAAGTACTACACACAACAATGAAGTATAACAAGCTGCAATGTCTCTTTCCAACTGATGATACTACTAGAAATAATAAAATCATAACAAATCATAGATCTTTTCTTATCCAAGTCCAGTGTAAGTTTGTATCATCATAGCGAATTGCGCTATGAATGAGAAAGAAGGTACAATACAAAGAATCTGCAACTACAATCCCTATATATAAATCTCAAGTAATCTCAAACCTATAAGAGAATAATTTTCATAATCCTACAAGGACAATAGGTTTTTCTTTCCCAAATCTATTAGAACAATGAGTCTTCCAAACCTAGAAGGATAACGAGTTTCCTAAAAATACAAAGAAATAATTCAAGATATAAATAACATATCTTCGTGTTGGGTTGAATTATCTTTATCAACATCAACAATGTCCCTCCACTTTCCCTCTACCCTTGCAAAGGATCTACTAAGTACTACACACAACAATGAAGTATAACAAGCCGCAAAGTCTCCTTCAAACAGATGATACTACTAGAAAGAATAAAATCATTAAATATCATACATCTTTTCTTATCCAAGTCTATTGTAAGTTTGTATCATCATAGCAAATTGCGCTATGAATGAGAAAGAAGGTAAAATACAAAGAATCTGCAACTATAATCCCTATATATAAATTTCAAGTAATCTCAAACCTATAAGAGAATAATTTTCATAATCCTACAAGGACAATAGGTATTTATTTCCCAACTCTATTAGAACAATGAGTCTTTCAAACCTAGAAGGATAATGAGTTTCTTAAAAATATAAAGAAATAATTTAACATATAAATAACATATCTTCGTGTTGGGTTGAATTAGCATTGTCACGACCTAATTCTCCCTCCGTCTGGGTCTCGTGACGGCACCTAGTCTAGACGACTAGGTAAGCCTATTACTTAAGCGAAATTTAGATAAAACAGGTAAAATAACAGTAAGTGAAATAAATCATAATAAAGTCGACGCCGCTCGACATTAACAGTTACTTTACCCAGAACCCGGAATATCACCATACACCACAAGCTACCCTACTGCTCAATATGTACAACTGGAAAAGAAAATACCGTATAGTTTCATCTACAAGTACTACAACTTCAAGATAGGAAGGGGACTCGGAGATCTGCGGACGCTGCAGATTATACCTCGTGTCTCCTGATACTGCTGCTGCTGGCTAGCTGAGATACCGCATACTAGGACTTGGAACTGCACATGGGGAAAATATGCGCAGAAGGGCGTGAGTACTCCACATTTGGTACCCAGTAAGTGTCAAGCCTAACCCCAGTCAAGTAGTGACGAGGTCAGGTAGAGGCCCTACTGAGGTTTGCAAAGTAACCGATATAGAGAACAAGTAAGTAAAGTAAGTGATAATCGATAGAAAATATGAGTAAAGACTAGCAAGAAACGGTATAATCAAATGCTCAGATCAACGCAATAGATATATAAAGCTCTGTAAGAAAATAAAGGTACAATGCAATGCAATATGATGGAAAGGCTCAGGTCTCTGCCCGCAATCCCTATGTATGCAATGCAGTATGAGGGAAAGGCTCAGGTCTATACCCGCAATCCCTGTATGCAATGCAGTATGAGGGAAAGGCACAGGTCTATGCCCGCAATCCCTGTATGCAATGAAGAATGAGGAAAAGGCTCAGGTCTATACCCGCAATCCCTGTATGCAATGAAGAATGAGGGAAAGGCTCAGGTCTCTGCCCGCAATCCCTA
>ML284854.1:0-36454 GCA_005239495.1 Nicotiana undulata
AGGACTTGAGTGGGGCGTCCTTTTGGGTTTTGGGCCTGGCTTAACCATTGAGGCGGTCGTCCTTCGTAGTGTCTCCCTAGGGTAAATGCAGAAATAGGACACTTCGGTGGCACCTTCGTATTCACAAGAGATTCAGATTTAAACAAAAAATAAAAGTTGTTGAGCTTGTTTTACAACTTCGAAGAATTTTTCGCAAGAAATTTCCAAAAACTTGAAACCCAAAAGAAAAAAAAAATACTTTCAGAGTCTTCTCTTGTATCTTTTGTTGTTGTTGTTATTCTTTGACTTTATAAATAGGGGTTTTAACATATTTGACCGGTCGATCAAAAATAATTACAATCGCTATATAAAAAAATATTATTTGTAATATATAATTACATATTTTCCGGCTATATATTATTTTGGAGGACGACTATGCAGTATCGATTTTCCTTATAAATACAGACCTATGCTTGTAGTTGTGGAGGAGAGAGCGTGTACTAAATACAAATTCTTTACTTTAATTTGATTAGGCCTCTTGAATAATCAGACCAATTAAAGTTATCAGTCTATGACAGATATATTTAATTGACCCGGATATGCCACTTAAAAACCTGGAAGACAGCTTTGGATGGCCTTTACTTTGCCACAAAAGTTTACACATAACATAATCTAATTGGCCTTTGACTTTGGCTTAGGCTTAGGCTTGTGCCAATATGTCTTGTGTTTAGGGTGTGAACTTAAATTCAAAATTTTAAATTAATTATCTATGATATCAGTAACAATTTATCAGGGTAAGACTTTGTACATAGACCCTTACGAAAATAATCTCTTATAAAAATACAGGGTAAAAGTACGTACAATAAATCATTATGGTCCGACCCTTTCCCGAACCTTGCGCATAACTGGAGCTTAGTGCACTGTGCTTCCCTTTTTTTTTATCTTTGAAGTCGAAAAGTTTGTTTAATTTGCCCCTTGGTAGCTTATAGTAAGAGCCCGTTTGGACACACGAATTTTTTCACCTTTTTTCGAATTTATTTTTTTTTTTTTCCAAAATCAATGTTTAGCCATAAAATTTTCAATTTTCACTTGAAGATGAATTTCGGAATTTTTCGAAAATTTAAAAAACTCCAAAAATCTGTTTTCAAAATTTTCACTCAGATCACTCACAAAACTTCAAAAACAACCCAAAATTATATTCATGTCCAAACACAACTCTAATTTTCAATTACCATTTTCACTTGAAAAACGATTTCACTTCTTTTTTTTTTTTTGGAATTTTACTATTCTTATGTCCAAACGCCCACCCTCATCTGTTTTCTTTAAGATTAAGACGTCTGAATCTGAATACACATCTGAATATCAAGATGTGTATTAAGATTAAGACATCTGAATCTGAATACACATCTGAATATATTAAGACGTGTATTAAGATCTGAATAGAAATAATTAAGACTGTTTGATTTTTAACATTTGAATGTATAAAATTTATCTTTATTGAAAATTAATAAACATAAAATTCAAATGAAATACTAAGTAATCTAATATTCTATCAATAAAATATTTATTTTTAAAAAATATGATAGTTGTTGGTGGTGATGGCTAACGGGTGAATGCCGACCAGAGGCGGTGGTTGGTGGTAGTTTTGGTTGGTGATGGTGGTTCATGCTAGTAGCTAGCAATGATTGGTAGTGGTGGCGATTATGATTGAGGATGGTGGTGGTGGGCGGTGATAGTTAATAATGGCGGGTGGTGGTAGTAGTTGTGACTGAGAAAGGTGGTGGGTGGATGGTGGTAGGTTATAATAATGGGCAGTGTCGGCTGTGGTTGTTGATGGTGATGGGGCGGTCAGTTGTGGTAGTTGAGGTGGATGAGTGTTGATTGTGGGTGAGAATAATATATGGTGGTCAGAGTTGTGAGGATAGTAGGTGGTGATGGTCGATAATGGTGGCGGCTATGATTGAGGATGATGGTGGCATGGTGGTGGTGGTGGTGGTTGAGTATGGTGGTGGTGTTAGCATGGTGGTAGTTGATAATGGTAGGCAGTTGCGACAGTTAATAATGAATATGTGATAGCAACTTAATGAAATTAAGTTTCTGTTATAGATCTTAATCATACAGACCTATTCAGACCCATTAAGTGATTGTGAAGTAAAAAAACAACACACTTAATGATTAAGATCTGAATAATTAAGATTTAAACTTTAAAAACAAACGAACTTAATGTCTGAGATCTGAATGTTTAAGATTCATACCTCCATGAAGTGCAAACAAATGAGGCCTAAATGTCTTTCACAGTCTCACGGTGCACTTGACTAGTGGAACAAACAGAAAAATATAAAGCAGAGAAGTACAACAAATCAAGAAAGAAAACAACCCAAGTACTTAGGATTGAGATAAATTGTTACTGAATACAAAGGATATATATAAATATATATATATAGATGTTTACAATTCAATGCCAAAGTGAGACAAAAACAAAACACAAAATCAAAGTGATTACAATTTTTTCACACAAAACAATCCACAATTTCTTGTTTAAAAGATTCAACAAAGAAATATCAATAAGTAAGATGGACAGTAATCCTTAACAATGTCTCAGCACCATCTGTGACATGTTGACCAGCTGGTATAAGTGAACGAATCTCTGCAAATCCACAAGCATTTTTAAACTTACCAGTCCCTCCTGTAACCGAAATTCGAGACATGGAACTTGCAATCCTGTAAACTCCAAAGAAATTGAGACTATCACCATATTCCCCTCCTTCAAACATGGCCGTAAACGCCATCATTTGAGTACTTCCATCTGCAGAGCTTGATAGATAAACACCTTGAGCTTTTCCAAGATTTTGTGTCCCCAACTCAGGGGAGGAAGTCAAGTAGTCGTCGATAACAGTGATGGTACCTGTTGAAATATAATATAATATAATAAAGGTAAATAAAATGCTTGACTTGAGCGACGGCTTAAGGTTTAAAATAACATGATCACACAGTTCATCATGGTAACAGAGTATGCAAGAGGTTTTAGGCTCAAATCCAACTGGCACCCAAAAAGCAAAAGACATTTTCGCGTTTTTGGTCAATGAAAAATAATTAGACCCACACTTGAGGTCGTGTTAAGATTATAAGTAATATAGTTAAAGATTGTTAAAAACGTGATCTCTCTAACCGCTTAAAATTTTAGATAAGATGGTCATGATAGTCTTTTTATTGATTTTGACGATTGGATCTCTTTATGAATGGAAAAGGGATGCTTCGGATCGGGAGTAAACCACTAGTGAGAGCAAAAATTGGGGGAAAAGACAAAGAAAAGAGCGATGCCTACATTAAATCAATTGATTCGGTTCAATATGGTAGCAGAGTAGGCAAAAGACCTAGGCTCAAATCACACCAACAATAACATACCCAGTAATATCTCACTAATGGGGTCTGGGTAGAGTAGAGTGTACGCAACCTTACCCCCTACCCCGAAAAGGGTAGAGAAGTTGTTTCCCGAAAACTCTCGGCTCGACTAATATCAGAAAGACTCAAATCACACCGCTACCATAAAGCGAAAAAAACTATGTTTTCGCCAATAAAAAGTAATCAAGTTGACAAGTGAGAGGAAATGTCGAGGCATGTTGAAACATATACTAATATAGATGAGGTAATTGAACGTGTGATATCTCTAACAGCTTATATTTGTACGTACCAAAGCCGAGGCCCAAGCCATCAGGGCCTAATTGAGTAGTGACAGTAGTTTGGCTATTCTGGTTACCAGCAAATGTTGTGCCAGATAAGCCAGTTCCTAACGGAACACCATTGATATTAAATGTTGGGATTGCACCATTTGAATTGGGAATTGCTACACCATCTTTAGGAGGTTGGAAACCAAGAGGCCTAGCAAAAGGGACTTGTCCACCGTAAATATTGCCTAATAATCCGGTTATCGGCCGAGCTGTTGGATTACTTCCTCCAAGAATATCATGCATGTATAATTCCAAGATCGGTTCGCCAGGAGTTTGAGTATCAATTGCAGAAACAAGGAGTGCCAAGTTTATTGTTGCAAATAAGAATGCAATGAAAATGGAAGGTGGTGACTGATTTAGCATTTTGAGAATTTGCTTATCAGGGAAAAAAAGAGGTTTTTTCTTTATGTTTTGAGTGCTGGATTAAGATGTTTTCTTGGATTAATTATACTTAAAGAGCTCAAGATTGAGACTTTATATAGAGATGTGATCATAATGAGAGGAGGTGGAGTTGTTGTGAGATAGAGTTATGGTTCAATTCTTGGAGTTATTCCAACAAAACCTCACAAAATTTTGTGTAATCCATTATATATACTAACAACAGAAAGTTTATACTATGGATGATTAATTTGTGTTTTAAAATATGTATGTTAGTTTCATTTCGCTTCTTTGTAATTCAGTTGGAAGGAGACCTTTACAAGTAAGACTAGTATTATCTATTAAAGAGGTCCATTACAGATCAGAGAATGATCCATAGACCAATTATTGAACCTAATCCATCTTAATTCTAGCTTTTATTTATTGTTATTGGTATATTAGATATCTTCGTTTTCTTTCCTAATACTGGTGGTTTGGCAGTTAATTTGTTATCTATATTATCTAATCCGATTATTCAGAACAAGTGCATATATATATATATATATATATATATATATAGTGGCAGAGCTAGAGCTTCGGACAGGATTTGGTCAAACCCAGTAATTTTGGTCCAAACTTTATATTTACCTTTAAAAATTCATTTAATATTTACAAATAATTAATTTGAATCCAGTAACTTAGAAGGAATAAAATTCCGAAACCATTGACTTTAAATTCTGGCTCCAATTAGTGGTTCAGTTTGCTTGTTGAAATGAGCTCCGTCACATATCAATCACATTGGCACAGGTATAATTTTTTTACCAAGGGGATTCGAAAAATCAAAAGGGAAAAGGGCCAAATATAGCCCTTTACTTTAGAATATTGTTTATATTTAATCTTTGTTATATTATTCGGTCAAATTTATCCCTACCATTATATTATCCGGCCAAATTTACTCCTACCATCAGCAAACTTTTAAAAATTACCATTTGATCTTTTAGGTAATCCAAAATCTCCAAATTTCCTTTTACTTAAATCACTTGTTGTTCTTCTTGCTCCACTATTTTGGGAAATTACTATTGATATACTAGACTATACAAATTATTCATAGATATTTTTAATTACCAATGCACCCACTCTCTTTTTGTGATAATGTGTTTGGAATTGGTTTAAAATTTATTTATTTATTAACCTTATACACACCGAAAAATTCAGTGAGTCTAAATATTATGTATTATATGCTGCTGCTCATCATGTATGTGCATGAATATTTAAATATATTTTGTTATTATCTGATTAGTGTATTGTTTGATCGGCTAACTTAAGAGTGCACAATGCGTAGGCATTTGATTAAAACAAAGTTGAATTCGACAATGTAAAGTTTCCAAGTAACTTCAATCTTTCACTAATACTTGCAAAGTATCTATACCTTTGGGCAACGAATTCATTAAAGTTTGGGTGTTGTAAATACTTTTAGAATTTAGAGAAGCTACTGTGATGACCTAAAAGGTCATCCCGTGTATTTCTAGTTATTCTGTGTTTCGAGGTCATGAAAACCTCTTTCTATTTTACCTCGATTTGCATGCGCAACCCAGGCGTGTAGTCGGGAAGCCTTTATGTGAAAAACTGAGGAAAATGATGATTTTGTTTTGAAATTTGCATTTAAGTTGACTTTGGTCAACATTTTTGGTAAACGGATCCGGACCCGTGATTTGACGGTCCCGGAGGGTCCGTAGAAAAATATGGGACTTGGACGTATGCTCGGAATCGAATCCGAGGTCCCAAGCCCGAGAAATAAATTTTTGAAAGAAATTATTTTCTGAAAATATAAAAGATTTTTGAAAGTTTAACTATATGTGAAATCTGTGGTATCGGGCCCGTATTATATTTTCGGAGCCCAGTACAGGTTCGATATAATAATTATAACATGTCTGTAAAGTTTGATAAGAAACGGAAGTCATTTGATGTGATTCGGACCCGTAAATGCAAAGTTTGATGTTTAAGAAGTTTTGGAAATTTCATGGATTTTGGGGTTAAATTCGTTGTATATGATGTTATTTTGGTGAATTGATTACACGAACAAGTCTGTAGAATGTTTTTGAGGTTGTGTGCATATTTGGTTTGGAGCCCCGATGGTTTGGGTGAGTTTCGGATATACGTTGGGGTGTGTTTAGACTCAAAAATCTGGTGTCAAAGTACTGTATCTGGTGTCCAGTGGTTTGTTCTTCGCGTTCGCGGTGCAACTCACGCAAACGCAATGTACAAGCTGGGATGGGGAAAAATTATACCTACGCGAACGCATGACCTGGGTCGCGAACGCGGAGCTTGGGGGAAATGCTCTACGCGAATGCGACGGGCCTCACGTGAACGCGTAGCACAAAAGGGGACCTGGGGAAGGGTAGTACTGTGACTCTACGCGAACGCGTCCACAGGATCGTGAACGCGTAGAGTAAATGAGGGGCTGGGGAACTGGGTAGCTTTAACCCTGTGCGAACGCGGCCCCAAGCTCGCGAACGCATAGGCCAAGTAAGTCAAACCTTCGCGAACGCGAAGAGTATTTTTGCATGTTATTTTTTTTGGTCAAAAATAGAACCTATTACGGAATTTAACTCAATTTTCATAACTTCTTCTTCCAAACTCCATCTTAGGCGATTCTTGCAAGAAAACTTCACCACAACTTCATAGGTATGTAATCTTAGACTCTTTTCCTTCAATATTTATCAACACCCATTAGATTTCTAGGCCTAAAACATGATTTTAAGGGTAGAAGATTAGGGATTTGGGTAGAGTTAGGGCTTTTTAATTAATTGGAATTTAGACCTCGTTTTTGGGTCAGATTTCAAAACTAATTACATATTCGGGCTCGTGGGTGAATGGTTTTGGTCCGAACCTCGTGTTTTGACCAAGCGAGTCTGGGGTCAATTTTTAACTTTTTGGGAAGAATGTTAGAAACTCTATAATTAAGCATCGGAATTGGATTATTTAGCGTTTATTGATGTTATTGAGTCAATTATGTCTAGATACAATTGATTTTGGAGTCGAGTTCAAAAGGAAAAGCGGTGATTGAGGCGTGATTTTGGTCGTAGAAGTCAAGGTAAGTGTTTGGCCAAAATTTAGCTTGAGGGAATAGGTGTTGAGTTTTATTTGTTATGTGTTTATACCATGTTCAATGTATAGGTGAGGTGACGAGTACCTATACGTTGGTGTCAAGTATGCTCGTGAGTCGGATATTATGAATTATGTGATTTCATTGACATATACTGTGTTATAGATTGAATTTCACTTTGGTGGTTGTTCATTTGATGGAAATTCTTGGTTGTTAATACTGTGGTGTATAGGTTTCGGTTGAGGATTATTCTGTAAAGTTATGTACTTGAGTGAGATTGGTTATAGCTGTGTCCCTTGCCGAGACGGTGATATTTATACTATTGTTCCCTTGCCGGGATGTTGTGATTATTGTTGTGGTTATGTTGTTGATTTCTTCCTTGCCAAACTTCTGTTATTGATATTGTTTGGGTAAGGAAGAGTGTAAAGCACGAAGGGTGATGTCGTACCGTTTTTATTGATTATTGTGAGGATGAGAGTAAAAGCATGAAGGGTGATGCGGTGCACTTGTTTTGGTAAGGATGAGAGTAAAAGCACGAAGGGTGATGTCGTGCACTGTTTACTTTGTGTTGTTACTTTTTGTTAATACCTTGATATTTAAACTGTTGCCTTATTCTGTTATGTCTGTTATTTGCTATCTCTTTTCCCCAGCATGTTCCCCTTCTTCCCTTGTACTTAACTGATTATTTTGCAGTTATTATTCTTTCGATTATTGTTAAATTGCACAGGTTGTATTATTTGTTGTGTCCTAGCCTCGTCACTACTTCGCCGAGGTTAGGCTCGACACTTACTCAGTACATGGGGTTGGTTGTACTGATACTACACCTCCACACCTTTTTGTTGTGCATATCCCGGTACAGGAGCCTGTGGACATTAGAGCTAGGAGGCTTCCTTCAGTCCACCCGGAGACACCGAGGTAGTTCTGCAGGCGTCCGCAGGCCTTGGCGTCCCCTTCCACTCCTTTATTTCTGTTTTTAGTATTTTAGAAACAAATGTAGTTACTTCTTTCAGACCCTTACATGTATATTCGTAGACAGTCCGTGACATTATGACTCCAAAGGTCTGGGTTTTGGTTATTTTGAAAATTCGTAAAAGTAGTGGATTGAGTTATGTACTTGTAGCCTGTTTTCATTTTATGTTTTTATTTATGAAAAGGTCATATCCCACCTGTTTTCATCTAATAATAGGATTTTAATAAATTGAGAATACACGTTGGCTTGTCTAGCGGGTTTAATGTTAGACGCCATCACGGATCCGACGGTGGAAAATTCGGGTCGTGACAAGTTGGTATCAGAGCACTAGGTTATTTAGGTCTCACAATTCACGGACAAGCTTGGTAGACTCTGAGGGATCGGTACAGAGACGTCTGTACTTATCCCCAGAGGCTGCAAAGTTAGGAATAACTTCACATCCATTCTTCTCTGTCGTGCGATTTGAATTCTAAATGCTAACTGAGTTTCTATTTTATTCTCTCACAGATGGCGAGAACACGTGCTTCCTCATCAACCAATCAACATCCCAATCCTCCAGTTGCAGCTCCTACGAGGGGCCGAGGGAGGGTCAGGCTCATCCCAGAGCAGCAGCCCCAATTGAGGACCCTCAGGTAGAGTTTGCCGATGAGGTTCCTGTTCAGATAGTTTTGGTTGGACCAACTCAGGTCCCAGAGGGGTTCATTGCCACCCCGGTACTTCAGGACGCTCTGGTCCGCTTAGTAGGCCTTATGGAGAGCGTGGCTCAGGCAGGGATTCCTTTGGCAGAGGTCATCCTCCTAGACCCTTTCAGTCAGCACTTCAGGTATCCCGCAGTGCACCACCAGCTCCCATCAGTGCACCACCGCTTCAGAGCTTTCAGAGTGGTTATTCTGGTCGACAGGGACAGTTTCAGGGCCAGCAGTCTCAACAACAGAGATCTTGTTACTCTTGTGGTGGTCAAGGGCACATTGCTAGGTTTTTCCCCCGAGCTTCTAGTGGTTCTCAGCATCAGGGTTCCCGAGCTATGATTCCCGCACCAGGTGCTCCACCACCCCCTTAGCCAGCTAGGGGTGGAGGTCGAGGTGCAAGAGGTGGAGGCCAAACAGTTAGAGGTGGAAGACATGCTATGATAGGTAGAGGTCATCCCGCAGTGGGTCGACCCAGGGATGTTCAGATTGGTGGGGCTTAGCCCCGATGCTATGCTATACCCGCCAGACCTGAGGCTGAGGCCTCCGATGCAGTCATTACAGGTATGGTTTCAGTTTGCCGCAGGGATGCTTCGGTTTTGTTTGATCCGGGGTCTACATTTTCCTACGTGTCCTCATATTTTTCTCCTTATCTGATTATGCCTCGTGATTACTTGAGTACTCGTGTATATGTATCTATAACGGTGGGTGATTCTATTGTGGTAGATTGAGTCTACCGTTTATGTATAGTGGTTATTGGTGGTCTTGAGACCAGAGTAGATCTTCTACTCCTTGATATGGTTGATTTCGATGTTCTTTTGGGGATGGATTGGTTGTCTCCGTACCATGCTATTCTGGACTGTCATGCCAAGACTGTGACCTTGGCCTTACCGGGAGTGCCTCGATGGGAGTGGAGGGGGACTCCTGGTAATTCTTCCGGTAGGGTTATCTCATATATGAAGGCTCGACGCATGGTTGAGAAGGGGTATTTGGCCTATTTGGCTTATGTTCGTGATTCTAGTGTCGAGGTTCCTTCTATGGAGTCTGTGCCCATTGTTCGTGAGTTCCCAGAGGTATTTCCTGCTGACCTGCCGGGTATGCCACCCGACAGGGATATTGACTTTTGCATTGATTTGGCTCTGGGCACTCATCCCATTTCTATTCAGCCATATCGTATGACCCCGCCAGAGCTAAAGGAATTGAAGGATCAGTTACAGGATTTGCTAGCGAAAGGCTTTATTAGGCCTAGTGTTTCTCCTTGGGGTGCGCCAATTTTGTTTATTAAGAAGAAGGACGGAACAATGAGGATGTGCATTGACTACCGGCAATTGAACAAGGTTACTATCAAGAATAAGTATCCTTTGTCGAGGATTGATGATTTGTTCGACCAACTTCAGGGGGCCACAGTGTTTTCAAAGATTGACTTGAGATCTGGATACCATCAGTTGAGGATTAGGGCGTCTGATGTCCCTAATACAACCTTTCGCACTCGATATGGGCATTATGAGTTCTTGGTGATGTCATTTGGGTTGATAAATGCCCCAGCTGCTTTTATGGATTTGATGAACCGAGTGTTTTTCGCGCCCCCTTTTTCCTCGCGAAGATCGGGTTCCGGACATTTTGGGTTGAGATAACTCTTTCCTTTTGAGAAGGGGTTTGCGTTTTTTTTAGAGTCACCACCTAACGATTTTAAAGGTGCGTTAGGGCACCTAAGGGGTTTATTTACAACTACGTTGTTAACCAGAGCTAGGGTAAGGGCTTGAAATTATCCCAAGGGAAAGGTGTTAGGCACCCCTCAGGATCCACAAATGTGGTTCCCGGCCAAATAACTTTTGTGAATTTGTATGATTTAGCAAACAAACAAATAAAGGCTCAAATAAGAGGGGGTTTAAGTCCTTAAGCATACAAGGTGTTTGAAAACAGTTATAGAAAGGCTAAGTTTTGAAAAGAGTTTCAATCTAAACATTTAAAGTAAAGGATATCCTAGGTTTGTAATAATATGGATCACATCAATGGAATACCCGGTATGACACTCCTTAAAGAGGGGCTACACGTGGTACTAGCGCATCGGTCATCATATCCATATTCTACCCTTTCCCACCCCGTGAAGGTAAATAAAGCGTGTGTTGGTCACGAACTTTATTGCGTGCTGTTACCCGCCCCTTCCTATTAGTCCCGGAGGAGGTTAGGACTACTATCCTAAAAGGTAGGTACTAGGCAGACCTTTAGGTTTTAAAGGTAAAATTCTAAGGCGGCAGACAAAAGCATATAGGACTGCAGTTAAGGGGAACATAGAAAAAACAAGTAAAGGCTTCAAGTTTACCTCCACAATTAAAGCAATTAGACAACACGACTCAAACACAGTTAAGGGCAGTATTTAAGTTCAGAATCCTAAGACACGGTGTCTAAGTGAGTTTATAATATAAACAGATATGTAGACCTGTTTTATTACTCAAAAAAGGGTCCTAATCAATTTGCCTACTGGTTTTAACATGCTAGTAGTTAAACATGGTCACAAAGACAGATCTGGTTTTTATTTCTTGTAATTGGTTACCTAAGGCTTGCCTAGGTGTAAAATAGCATGAAACAGTTGTACAGATTTGTTAAGGATTCCAGATTGTCAATCCTAATAGCATGTGATTCTAAATGTGCACAAAGGACTGATTGACGGTTTATTTAGAACATGGGACTGTTTCAGATGTGTGTTTAAACTAAGTGTGATTTTATTGCCCGATGTCTAATGCAGCATGGTAACTTAAACATGATTTTCTAAATGAATACAGGGTTACAACGTTATGCATAACTTCCGGAATAGCATAGGTGACAGGTTTTAATAGTTGTTTACCTATAACATGATCTCTACGTATATAGCATGGTAAAGCATGATTGCAGATTTGTTAACACACTCGTTTTAAGGAAGGATTTAAATTACTTTTTCAGAATCACATGATAGCAATTTTTCATTGTTATTATTGATCCTATGAACATGGTTTTCTAAGTGAGGATGATATGCTGAAAGAAAAGCAGATGTATCAACATAAGTGACAAAATGTATGGCATGCTTGATCCCTAGACATGGTTACTAGTGCGCACATAGAAAAAGTAAACCTAGAGAAACATGATATCTACCCGTACTTATACTATAGCATGCATACCCCACCCATTTTCACTATCCAGCCCCAGAATAGTATTTACAAATTATTACAAGCCGTTGAATATGAATTACATAATTAAAATAGGAAAAGAAGAAGTTAACTATAGGGAGCCTTCCACAGTAGGACCAAGTATCGAGGTCCTTAATGCCATGTACTGTTATTTCATAACCTTTCATAATTCGGGTGTGTCAGAGTTCCCTAAAGATCTCAGAGGACTCCGGGAAGTGCTCACACCCAGATTTCATAGCCAAGATGGAGTAAGTGCAGTGTGGAAGAGCCAGCTCTTGTGTGTCAAAGTTCAGAGGGAGCTTAAGAGTCCCTAAGAAATGCTCACACAAAAGGGGGCAGAACCTAGGCTTCTAAGAGTACATGTGAGAGTGCTTGACATAGTTTAAAAGAATAGAGTTGAAAATTGTTTTCTGAAAACAGATTGTTAAAAAAAGGATTTAGAAAGAGCTTGCCTTAGTGAAAACAATTTAAAATAAAGGGAGTAGGACAGTCACCGACTCAGAATCAAAACAGCATACATAGTACAGGGAGATAGACACAGACAACAAATAGGGGATTGGGAACAAGTAGGTCACATATAAAGATAGATTTGCATCCAAGTTAACCCCAGAGAGATACTAAAGCATTTCAGAACTTTAACAACCACAGAACAATTTTCATAAAGATGTTTAGGCCGGAGACTTAACAGAATTAAATTGAGGGCTACCAAAGAGGAAGTACATGACAAACAGAGTTACACATAGGCCCAAGGGAAGGTTTCATGAGTACAACATATGTTCAAAATCACATCTAACTAAGTGACACAAATACATGCTTATATGTGTTGGGGATCAGGGGTAAGGCAGGGTCCTAGTAAACATGTAAGAAGGCAGTAAAACATGCTGAAACTAAAAGGAAAAAGTAATCACATTGGTAAACTAGTAAATAGGCATGCTAATTGCAAGGCAAACATCAGAACCATAAGTAGAAACATATTATGAACAAGATGAATTGAAGTGCTAAAAGAATCATATTGTTTTTGAAACTCGAATTGTAACTAGGAAATACCAGTATAGGAGAGACAGTAATACCAAAGCAGAAGTAAGAGAGGCCCAATAATTAGACTTGGCTTGTAGTCGGCAAATTCAAACCAGTAACAAGTAGCACAAGAGAGAGAGGGAGAGAGAGAGAGAGAGAGAGAGAGAGAGAGAGAGAGAGAGAGAGAGAGAGAGAGAGAGAGAGAGAGAGAGAGAGAGAGAGAGAGAGAGAGAGAGAGAGAGAGAGAGAGAGAGAGAGAGAGAGAGAGAGAGAGAGAGAGAGAGAGAGAGAGAGAGAGAGAGAGAGAGAGAGAGAGAGAGAGAGAGAGAGAGAGAGAGAGAGAGAGAGAGAGAGAGAGAGAGAGAGAGAGAGAGAGAGAGAGAGAGAGAGAGAGAGAGAGAGAGAGAGAGAGAGAGAGAGAGAGAGAGAGAGAGAGAGAGAGAGAGAGAGAGAGAGAGAGAGAGAGAGAGAGAGAGAGAGAGAGAGAGAGAGAGAGAGAGAGAGAGAGAGAGAGAGAGAGAGAGAGAGAGAGAGAGAGAGAGAGAGAGAGAGAGAGAGAGAGAGAGAGAGAGAGAGAGAGAGAGAGAGAGAGAGAGAGAGAGAGAGAGAGAGAGAGAGAGAGAGAGAGAGAGAGAGAGAGAGAGAGAGAGAGAGAGAGAGAGAGAGAGAGAGAGAGAGAGAGAGAGAGAGAGAGAGAGAGAGAGAGAGAGAGAGAGAGAGAGAGAGAGAGAGAGAGAGAGAGAGAGAGAGAGAGAGAGAGAGAGAGAGAGAGAGAGAGAGAGAGAGAGAGAGAGAGAGAGAGAGAGAGAGAGAGAGAGAGAGAGAGAGAGAGAGAGAGAGAGAGAGAGAGAGAGAGAGAGAGAGAGAGAGAGAGAGAGAGAGAGAGAGAGAGAGAGAGAGAGAGAGAGAGAGAGAGAGAGAGAGAGAGAGAGAGAGAGAGAGAGAGAGAGAGAGAGAGAGAGAGAGAGAGAGAGAGAGAGAGAGAGAGAGAGAGTCTAGAACAGTGTCTCCTTGCTAATGAAAGAATAGGAGTACTTATTGTTTTGAAAATAAGCTAAGAGTATGGTAATAGGTAAGAGCCTAGCATAAAATAGAAATAATCACAAATCAGAATCTAATCAATGTAATTACTCCCTTTAATTAGGGAGTCGTAGTTCAAATGGATACAATAGTGATAGATAAGGAAAGAGAATCGATTGAGGAACTGATTTTACCATGTAAGAGATAGTAACAGTATATGGCATGTAATTAGGGCTAAATACAGAATATACAAATAAGGAAAGTGTACAAAGTAATTGACAACATGTTTATACATAAAATAAGGCAGGATATAATTTAATTATGGCAATCAGTTCAAGAAAATCTCGGGTAGGATTCAAATCACAGGGAGCCAACATCAATTAAGAAAATATCACCAAAGTAAGGAATCAATCGAAATCAGGCAATCGAATATCATTCGAAGGAGAGATATCACAGTTAAAAATCAGTAAAAATTGATAGAGCACTGGAGTAACACATATTAAGCAAGAATCAGAAAACTCTAGTCATGAATTAGGGTTTAATTTAGGAAAGGGATATCTGGACCGTTGATTAAAATTGATCAACGGTCCAGATTGGACCAGGGTTTGGGTCGGGTGTGATAAGGTATTTGGCTTGGGGTATTTGGGCCGTTTTAATTGGGTATTGGGCTGGTCGAATTGGGTAGGGATCAGATTTAAGTGGGGCTAGAATTTAAATAAAAGAGATGGCTAGCTGTTAAATACTCAATTAAAATTAACTGATAATTATAAAAATGAAATTGATGATTAATAAATTAAATTAAAATGATTAATCAGTATTTAAAAATATAAATGACTAATTATTAGATAGCAATAACATAAAATATATGGTTAGGCTATAATTGCAAAATTATTGCAATTATAGCCAAAAAGTGCCAATTTGACCAATTGTGAAATAATTTGATCTTGATAAGACCAAAAATAATATTTTAAGTCAAGAAATGTCTTTGAAATTATTTGTAACGCAATTTATAATTAATTATACGAGAAAATTATGGAAAAATATCAATTGTTATGGAACTTGACTTTGAAGGTATATATGCAAGTTAAAAAATAGTTTGAGGAAAAATTGGGTATCAACAGTTACCCCTATTTACCCAGAAAGGATGAAAGATTTGTCGGGTAAAGACATGATGGCCAATTTTGACCGAGCGAAACGGTTTGAAAAGATTTAGGCCGCACCCTGGTTTCTGAGTTGCCTACATATCCATGGTTTTATAGGAATCAGGTCGTATGTAGTTCAAGAATAATCGTCGAAGTATACCGATGAAGTTTTTTACAAGAACGAACGCAAAGTACATGGTTAGGTGAACAAACGACGGACGGGGTAGTTTGGGAGAACTAGAGCAGGACTGATCCTGCCAGGATGGCTGTTGCTTGCCGGATTTCCTGCGAATAAACAATACGAGCATATATCGTGCATAATTTAAATATGATGCATGTTCCAGTCGGACCATGAATGATGTCTTCGGAAGGTTAAGGATGACGTCCTCAGACCATGACGTCCTGGGCCATAAATTGCTTGATGCAGGATTCGCAGGCCATGAAAATGATGTTCTCGGGCCATGAGGATGGTGCCTCTGAACCATGACACCTTTGAATAATGATATGCATGATGATAAAAGAGATCCTTAGGCCATGGCATGGTGTTCTCGGGCTATGAAGATGATGCCTCCGAACGATGACGCCTTTGGATAGGTTGGCGATATTTCAACCCATGAAGAAGCAATAGTATGATGCTAACAAGACAGAGCTTAGTCTTGCGAATTAAAGGGGCAGAGCTTAGCCTGAAATAAAAGCGAAGTGAATAATGCTTGATTTAGCAGTGGTCTCGGAAAGTAAATTGGAGGCGGAGCTTAGCCTCGGAAGGCAGAAAAGTAGCCTTATGTAGATGGAGACAAGTGCTTAGTCTCGGAAGGTAGAAAAGTAGCCTTATGCAGATGTAGATGGAGACAGTGCTTAGTCTCGGAAGGAAGAATAGTAGCCTTATGCAAAGATAATGTAGATGGAGGTAGAGCTCAACCCCAGAAGGCAGAGTGGTAGCCTTATGCGAAGATGCGAATGCAGATGGAGGTAGAGCGTAACCTCGGAAGGCAGGATGGTAGCCTTATGCAAAGATAATGTAGATGGAGGTAGAGCTCAACCCCGGAAGGCAGAATGGTAACCTTATGCGAAGATGAATGTAGATGGAGGTAGAGCTTAACCTCGGAAGGCAGGATGGTAGCCTTATGAGAAGATGCGAATGCAGAGGGAGATAGAGCTTAACCTCGGAAGGCAGAATGGTAGCCTTATGCAAAGATGCGAATGCAGAGGGAGACAACGTTTAGTCTCGGAAGGCAGAAAGGTAGACTTATGCAAGAATGCAGATGCAAGTGGAGACATCGTTTAGTCTCGGAAGGCAGAAAGGTAGCCTTATGCAAGAATGCAGATGCGAGTGGAGACATCGTTTAGTCTCGGAAGGCAGAAAGGTAGCCTTATGCAGGAAGTAAAATTACAGTAAGAATTCTTAGCTGATAGCAGATTGCAGCATTGTGATTATTGCGAGTGTTGTGACTACGGAGCATTATTGATAATAGATGCTGGAAAGTGTGATGGTTTCGAGAGTTGTGATTTTGAACATGTTCGTCCTTCGTGTGGACATCGAACTTTGGCATTTGCAATTGTGATGAGATTTGAGACTTCTCTGCGTGTTTGTTCTTTGTGCCTGCATCCAAAGGAAAATTGTGAGTTTTGTAAAGGGGGAAGGTTAGTTTGTATCCCCGCTGGCTTTACTTGACTCGTCCGGCTTGATCTGATGATACAGTCTGTATCATTGGGGTAGCGTATTCTAAACAAGTTGTTTCAAGAACAAGTATGCATGATTTTGTAAAAGTATAACATAAACATATAATCTAAAATAGTTTTAGATGAACCGACGACCGTGATACGGTTCGAGACATTGCAACCCCTCCTTCTACTGAATTTTGAGGGCCCTCCTCAAAATTATGCCCTAGTTTGATGAGTGAGTGATTCTGACTGTTGCTCGTGTGGCGATCGGCTGAACTTGCTTCAGAATTTTCAGGGTCCTCCTCAAAATTCTACCCCAGTTTCCAATTGCGGGGGAAAAATAAATTTTTTATTGAATTGTGACTGAACCCATAGGGCAGCCTACGTATCCCCTCTTAAACGGGAATCAGGTCAGGCGTAGTTCAATTTACAACATTGATAGAAGCATAAAGGATTACACGTAATAACGCTTGAATGCATCTGAATTGATTGTTTTGGCCAAACCTCTCCGTCCATTTCTGCAAGTATAAGTGCCCCTCCTGTCAGCACTCGGTGAACCATGTATGGACCTTGCCAATTGAGAGAGAACTTCCCTTTGGCTTCGTCTTGATGTGGGAAAATTTTCTTTAACACCAGTTGCCCTGGTGTGAACTGTCTTGGCTTGACTTTCTTGTTGAAGGCTCTGGTCATTCTGTTCTGATAGAGTTGGCCATGACAGACCGCATTCATTCTCTTTCCATCTATGAGGGCTAGTTGCTCATAACGGTTCTTTACCCATTCTGCGTCGCCGAGCTCAGCTTCTTCATAATCCTTAGAGATGGAATTTCAACTTCAGCAGGAATAACCGCTTCTGTACCATAAACTAGCATATAGCGAGTTGCCCTTGTTAATGTGCGGACTGTAGTGCGGTATCCCAATAGGGAAAATGGTAACTTCTCATGCCACTGCTTGTGCCTTTCTATCATCTTCCTTAGTATCTTCTTGATGTTTTTGTTGGCGGCTTCTACATCTCCATTAATTTGAGGTCTGTATGATGTGGAATTCTTGTGTTTGATCTTGAAAGTTTCACACATGGCTTTCATCAAATCACTATTGATATTGGAACCATTGCCGGTGATGATCGACTCTGGAACTCCGAATCGTTTACAAACAATGCGGTCGCGGACAAAGTCGATCATAACTTTCTTAGTGACTGCTTTGTAAGAGGTTGCCTCGACCCATTTAGTAAAGTAATCAATGGCTACCAAAATGAACCTATGTCCGTTGGAGGAGGCAGGCTCGATTGGTCCACTAACGTCCATGCCCCAGGCGGCGAACGACCATGGTGAGCTTGTTGCATTGAGCTCATTTGGAGGTAATTTTATCATGTCTCTGTGTATCTGACAGCGGTGGCATTTCTGGACATACTGGATGCAGTCCGTTTTCATAGTCATCCAAAAGTAACCAGCTCGGAGTATCTTCTTTTCCAGAATAAAACCATTCATATGTGGGCCGCATGTCCCAGCATGAATTTCCTCTAGTAGTTTTGATGCTTCTTTTGCGTCAACACACCTTAATATCCCCAAATAGAGAGTCCTCCTATACAGGATCCCTCCGCTGTGAAAGAAATTGTTGGATAGTCTTCTAAGTGTGCGTTTCTGAGTGGGATTCGCAAGCTCTGGGTAATCACCTTTTGCCAAATATTCCTTGATGTCATGAAACCAAGGATTTTCGTCTGCTTCTTCTTCGACGTGGGCACAGTAAGCTGGCTGATTATGGCTTTTCACTGGGATGGGATCGATGAAATTTTTTTATGGATGCTGAATCATTGAGGACAAAGTATCCAATGCGTCGGCGAACTCATTCTGGATTCTGGGGACATGCTGGAATTCTATCTTTGTGAACCTCTTTCTCAATTCCTGCATGTGATGCAGATACGGCAGTATCTTGGAACTCTTGGTTGCCCACTCTCCTTGTACCTGATATACCAGTAAGTCTGAATCACCGATCACTAACAACTCTTGGACGTTCATGTCAATGGCCATGTTGAGCCCTAAGATCAGGCATCATACTCTGCCATATTGTTGGTGTAGGGAACTCTGAGTTTGGTGGACATCGGATAATGCTGGCCGGTTTCCGATATTAGGACTGCTCTAATGCCAACTCCCTTGAAGTTTGCTGCTCCATCTAAGAACATCCTCCAACCGTCATAGGATTCTGCAATGTCTTATCCTATGAATGATACTCTTCATCAGGGAAATGCATTTTCAGAGGTTCGTATTCCCCATCCACAGGGTTCTCAGCGAGGTGGTCTGCCAGTGCCTGTCCCTTGACTGCCTTCTGAGTTACATAAACAATGTCGAACTCGCTCAGTAGGATTTTCCACTTGGCCAGTTTGCCAGTGGGCATGGGCTTCTGAAAGATGTACTTTAATGGATCCATCCTTGATATGATATATGTTGTGTAGGCACAGAAGTAGTACCTTAACTTTTGGGCGACCCAAGTAAAATCTCAGCAGGTGCATTCCAAAAGAGAATACCGAGCCTCATGCGGAGTGAACTTCTTGCTGAGATAGTAAATAACTTGTTCCTTCCTTCTTGTTTCGCTGTGCTGCCCCAGAACGCAGCCGAAAGCTTCATCTAACACGGCAAGGTAGAGTAACAGAGGTCTACCTGGCTCGGGTGGTACCAAGACTGGTGGTGTTGACAAATATTTCTTGATTCTGTCGAAGGCTTTTTGGCACTCATCGGTCCATTTGGTTGCAGCGTTCTTCTTCAACATCTTGAAGATCGACTCACAGATAATTGTAGACAGTGCGATAAACCGTCTGTTGTAATTAAGCCTCCCTTGGCGACGACAGTTCTTGAATGGCCTTGACTTTTGACGAATCCAATTCTATTCCCCGGTGGCTCACAATAAATCCTAGCAACTGCCCAGCAGGAACCCCGAATGCACACTTCGCGGGGTTCAGCTTCATATTGTATTTCTGCAACCTATTGAAGAACTTCCTCAAATCTTCTACGTGGTCAGTGGCTTTCTTAGACTTGATAATAACTTCATCCACGTATACCTCGATCTCCTTTTGAATCATGTCGTGGAAGATGGTGATCATAGCTCTCATGTAGGTGGCCCCTGCATTCTTCAGACCGAATGGCATCATCTTGTAACAGTACACTCCCCACGGCGTAATGAAAGCCTTTTTCTCAGCATCTTCCTCATCCATCCAAATCTGATGATAATTAGCGAAGCAATCCACGAATGATTGTAGTTCATGCTTGGCGCATTTGTCAATCAGGATGTGTATATTTGGCAAAGGGAAGTCGTCTTTCGGACTGGCCCGGTTGAGATCCCGGTAGTCGACACATACTCTGACCTTCCCATCCTTCTTTGGCACTGGAACAATGTTGGCTAACCATGTTGGGTACTCAACTACCCTGAGAACCTTGGCGTTGATCTGCTTGGTAACTTCTTCCTTGATTTTCAAACTCATGTCGGGTTTGAACTTTCTGAGCTTTTGCTTTATCGGCGAACACATTGGGTTGGTTGGAAGTTTGTGAGCCACAATAGATGTACTTAGACCATTCATGTCATCATACGACCAGGCGAATATGTCCTCATACTCCTTCAGAAACTCTGTGTATTCTTTCTTTCGTGACGGCGACAAATGAACGTTGATCCGTGTTTCCCTGACGTTTTCCGAATCTCCCAGGTTGATAATTTTAGTCTCATCCAGGTTGGACTTAGGTATGTTCTCAAAGTCTTCAACTTCTTTGACGATCTCGTCGGGTATATCATCTTCATCTGAATCGATGTCTGTTTGTCGCATTGTCTCATTGCATGTCACGATCATTGGTTCATCAAGACAAGTAATAGTAATGCTGTATAGATAAAGTAATGAGAGAAAATAGTAGAAATAAATAAGAGAAATTAGAAATTCTTTGATAAATTGAATAACTGTTTTGAACATTGAGGATCTTATTGCAGGAATTGAAAAATGTGGTAAATAAAACAGTAAGTAATGCTTGTTTTAGCCTTGCTACCCCGAGGCTCGTCGGCCTTTGGTTGTCCTGATGGTCCAATTCTTGAGGTATGTCCCTCTTCTCACAGCCTGTATGGAAGGGCCTTCCTCCCCCTCCTCCTCGAGAACAACACATCAATCTATATCATTGTCCTCCGGGAACAAATTCCTCATCGCTCCCAGTGCTTCTTCTTCGTCTGACCCATAAATAACGCCGGCCTGCTGGAAGGTTTGCTCCAGATGCGGTATCGGCTTCTCCAATGTCTAGTAAGGACCGCGCCAAGGTGGCGACCAGTCGTTGTACTCTTTCCAAGTATAGTCGTATCCCAGACCGAAAGTGGTGCCATGGCTTTTGATCTTGATAAGTTTGGAGATTCCTTGAAGGTTATTGCCGAGCCCTTTGCCAGGCTCGTACCCATTCCAGTTTGGTATACTCTCGATTTTGCTATCCCACCATTTGTCCTTGTCGATGGCATTGACACGTTCAATGTGGTGGGAAGTTTCTCCACTCAACTTTCTTCTTCCTCCGATCACTGGAATAGTCTGGCGATTGTAAATAGGGTTGGTACCGTCATCATGAATAATCACCTCTTGGTGGTTCCACTCGAACTTCACCGCCTGATGTAGTGTTGATGATACGGCCCCATCAGTGTGGATCCAAAGTCGTCCCAACAGCAGGTTGTAGGATGCTGGTACATCTATCACTTGGAAATCTACCTCGAACCACGCCGATCCCATCTGCAGGCATAGACTGATCTCCCCAATAGTGGACCTCTGAGAACCGTCGAAGGCTTTCACGTTGATTGCTCCATCCTTTATCTCATGCAGCCCTTTACCCAATTTCTTGAGCGTTATCAATGGGCAAATATTAAGACTAGATCCTCCATCGATCAAGATTTTGGTGATGAAATAATCTTCGCATTGCACAGTGATGTGCAATGGTTTGTTATGGCCCAATCCCTCAGGAGGCATCTCGTCCTCATGGAAAGTGATCTTGTGACTTTCCAACACTTGGCCTACCATATTGGCCATTTTTCCACTAGTGATGTTGTTTGGTACATGCGCTTCACTCAACACCTTCAACCGAGCACTTCGGTGCGTCTCAGAATTCTGCAGCAAAGAGAGGATGGATATTTGTGCTGGCGTCTTGTTTAGCTGATCGATGACTGAATACTCCTTAGCCTGTACTTTCCTCCAAAGTTTGTCTGGACCTGTCTCAATAAGGGGAGGCTGGTTGGCAGCCTGCTTGCTTGATTCGGCCAGATTCTCAGGGGTATAGACCCTACCAGTTCTCGTCATACCTTGTGTTGCGACAGCTTCCTCAGTTTTGACCTTGCCTTTCCTTCTCGTCTCAGCTGTATAGTCCCACGGGATAGCGTTTGTATAGAAGGGTGGTGTGGTCGACATCGATACTAGAATTGGTGCGGCTATCATTACTTCAAATGGAACATGTGCCTTGGCTGGCAAGACTACAACCTCAAATGGTATGTGTGCATTTGCCGGAGACACGAACTCAAATTCAATAGGTACTTGGGTCTTCGTGGGTGGTGCTGCTTCAAACTCAAGAGGTATGGACATATTTAGCTCAGCACCCTTAGACGGTTGAATCTGGACTATGATCGGGTTGAGAGTGACTGCTGGTTTCTTTGGATCATCGCCTTCTGTGATCAACCCGATTGATCCCTCGGGGTCCCAATCATGTTCTATTTCAATCATATGGATACCTCCACCCTTATGGTCTGGCAGAGGATTGTTGCAGACGTTCGGAGTGGGCTCTTTTGCCACAATGATTTTGTTATCCATCAGGGATTGTATCTTGTCTTTCAAAGAGCGGCATTCATTGATGGTATGACCTTTCATGCCGGAATGGTATGCACAGGATTTGTTTGGGTTAACCCACTGAGAAGGGTTCTCAGGGGTGGCAACAGGGATAGGGGTGACGTAACCGGCAGCTTTGAGTTTCTCATACAGCTGGTCAATGGGTACAGCTATGGCGGTGTACTGTTTTGGAGGTCTGCAATCAAAATTAGGTCGAGGTCTAGGGAAGTTTTTACGGGTAGGGGGTGATTGGTAATGATATGGCTGAGAATTGTAAGTATGGTAAACAGGAGCGGGTTGTGAGTATCTGGGTGAAGTAGGTTGATATGTGGGTGGTGGAGATTGGTAGGTGGGTGGTGGAGTTTGGTAAGTGGGTGAAGGTGCTTGGTAGTTTGGGGTTGGTTAGCATGTGAGTGGAGGTGTTGGATAAATTTGGTATTTGAGTGGGGATTTGGCTCTTTGTGCAACCATTACAGCTCCAACGTCCCTTTTCTTAGACACACCACCGGACTGTAAAGCCTTGTTTGTAGCTTGCAAGGATTCAAAATTTGTGACCATACGGCTCTTAATACCTTCTTCAATCCGCTCCCCTAATTTGATAATGTCAGAGAACTTGTAATTCTCAATCATCATCAACCGTTCATAGTACTGCGGGTCCTGAGCTCGGACAAAGAACTTGTTCATCTGCTCTTCCTCTAAAGCAGGTCTGACCTTAGCAGCCTCGGACCTCCAGCAAGTAGCATGCTCGCGAAATGTCTCTGTGGGTTTCTTCTTCAGATTCTGGATATAGAATACGTCCGGTGCGTTCTCTGTGTTGAACCTAAATCTGTCCATAAAGTCAGACACCATACCTACCCAGTTTGACCACTTCTTGGGATCTTGGCTGATGTACCAAGTCAATTCATATCCCTTCAAACTCCTCATGAACAGCTTCATGCGGATCCTTTCATCCTTTCCCATCCTTTCATCCTCATGGACCCTTGGATCACCAGTACTGTCAAATATTTCGAACTTTGGAGGTTTGTACCCCTCGGTTAGTTCGACATCAGGTTGTATGTAGAGGTCTTCATAATTCAACCCTTCGATTACCTTGGTTCCTTCAACACCCTGAACTCGGCTGGTCAGCTTCCTAAGCTCCTCGGCCAAGTTCTTGATAAGCAGGTCCTTTTCATCAGACTCGGACGTGTGTGGGATATGCGAAGTGGAGTGGGTCATGGTTTCCACATAGATGGGATTGTTATAGGCGTGGAAATGGTCCTTTGTGGGGTTCTGAGGTTCTGGGATAAGTAATGGAGCGTTGTTTGAAGTGTGTAAAGTATTGCATTGTGTCGGGAGTGTTTGGTTCTTTGGCGGAGTGGTTTGATGGTGAGGTGCGGGATGATTCTGTTGTCTTGGGATATTTTGTGGAGGTGTAGGTTTTTGAGCGTTTGGGAAATTGACGTCCGGGACGTTAAGGGAAAATGATAGGTTGGCCAGATTTCGAACCTGATCAAGCTCTTCTTGAAATTTCAGCAATTTCTGTTCTAGTGGTGACATGTTTTCATTTAGGACCTGAATACCTCGGCCGTCAGTGGCCTCTACCCGTTCAACCATATTCTTTTTCATGGTGCCGTTGGATTCTTCCATCTTACTCTTGCCTTTGTTCTTGCCTTTAGGAGGACTGGGAGGAGGAGTAGGTGGAGAACCCTTGTATCTTGTGCGATAAGCTGATGATGCCAGAGTGCATGAACTAACCTTTGGGGAGGGGAACAATAAAGAGGAAAAAAAAGGTAACCAAGTCAGCGAGGATTATGAAAAATATTATGGTATTTAAACACATAGTGCGGGAATGTAAAGCGCATCCTAATTTGGAAACCTCTTTATGCCCGAGGTAGGCCTAGCGACAAGTTGGTTTGGAGAACTTAAAATGCTAAATGCCTCATTTTATTGATAAGAAAATAGATAAATCCAAAAATGACACTAAACGAACGAAGAGATAAAAGTCATTAATGGCCATTGGCCTTATTACATTGATAGAGAAAATAAAGATGTTCCTATCTATTTGGTCCCAGAAGGACCTTCCCCAGATTCGATATTCCTTCTTCCCTTGAACAACTTTCCCAGCTCGCGAAGTCCTAGCAACAGGTATGTTCTGGCTAGATATCCTCCTTCAGTTCCCTCAGCCCTTTGGCAATCTTCGACCCTTTTCATGAATTTCTCCTCCAGCTCGACTATACCCCGTTCTAAGTATCCCAACCTCTTGTTGGTGCTGATAGCCATGTCTTTCCACTCCTCGATCAGTTTCTTGTTAGATTCATGTATTTCGTGGTGCTCATCCTCACACTCACGGATCCTTTTGCGCAGCTGGTTGAACTTGACTTGTGCTTCAGCCCTTTCATCTATAACCCTGTGGCCTTGGGTGTACCCTGGCTTGCTCTGATCACCCCGATTATCTTCTAACCAACCAAGATAGAAAGGGATACAACCGGCATGATACCTTTTTGGCTTGATGGTGTCCTTCTCAAGTATAATCTTGCAGTGCCACAGGTGCTGGGCTTCGCACTTGTGGGGACTTCATTATTTTGGAAGTCTGCTCGAAGATGGATCATTTTGTCGACCCTAGGTATGACTTTCTTCCTACCCGCTTGCCTCATAACTCGAAGAGGGACGTAAGGGTATGTCCCCCTTAAACCAATTAGTATCAGAAACGGCGCATCTCGGGATCGGATGATGAACTCCTCTATCGGAAACCACTCAAACATCCATTGAACTTGTTCTTCAGTCAGATTATCAAAGAGCTTGACCCGTCTTTCGGCATTCTTAGGCTTAGCGAACATGTCGGGGATGTAATTCATTCGCTTCGGGTGATGGAAAGCGATGTGGTCATCCCAGATCCTTCGATGAATGTCTTGTCGGTATTCACCTCTTTGGAGGTGTTCCATGAGACAAAGTTGAAGTAATAGATTGCAACCTTCGAAATGTCTTGCTCCTTGTTGACACTTCTCCAAGGCCCGATATATGTCTGCAATGATCATAGGCACAATGCTGAAGTCTTGCCCACCAATCCCTTCCATTAGTGTCTTAGTCACCATGGCCAGTCTGGTATGGATTCTCTCCTTCTTCATTGGAAACACGATCAAACCCAAAAAGCAAAACATGAAGACGAACAATCTACGATGGATGTGTCCCAGGGAGGTGATAGCAAACTCCTCATGGTAGGTACAATATGATTTGATGTGGTCGTACCTTGCGTACAAACAATCAAAAGGTATGTATGATTCCTTCAAGCATACCAGTTGCGCATTCTTCTTTAGACCCATCATTTTAAGGAAACCTTTGCCTGTGCGGTTCTCAGGCATTAGCAACCCCGGGGTTTCCCACACTAGGCCAGCCAGTCCTCCTATTTCCTCCAGCAAAAGCGTCATTTGAATGTTCCCAAAGCGGAACACGGACCTCTCACCATCCCAGAATAGGGTAGCAGCCTCTATTATCATTTTGTTAGGCTAGATTTCTAGGAGAGATGGTAGGTTGCCCAAGTATTTTCTGACGAAAGTTTTGTCATTGGAGTGTAGATCTTCCCACCATTTCAGCAATCTAGGGTGGATATTGGAGACCATGCCGAATCTGGGGACTTCGTGCCTCATGTTTCTGCAAGGCAAATAAGGTTAGGACCTTACCCCCACTCGACTCGACTATTTAATATCAACAATTAGCATGAAGCATTTAGTTCTCCAAAGGAATGCACAGAACGTGATGATGTCCGTTTGGGTTTAGGAAAACCAGGTGGACTTTTGGATAAGGCTATCTTAAAAGCTATCGTGCGGAAAACACTTTAGCTTGACTAGGTCTGACCATGATGCATGCAACAATATAATAGATCAAGGTTTCTATGGGGTTTTAAACTGGTACCCTTAAGCGGACAACTCAAGGGGGAAGGCACGAAACCATCGACTGCACCGCTGATCGACTAGTTTTACCGCAAATAAGCCTTTCCGAATTTAGGGGGTAATAATATAGGAAGAGCGCAACCACTCATCAAGAGTTGCTATAGTATTTGTTTGGCACGAATGGAGTATGAATGTCGAGCATGGTTATGCAATAATAAGCATTAAAATCAGGTTGTCATGTATTTGCATGTTTAAGAAAGCAGCAAATACAACAGTTATAAAAGGAAAACAAAGAAACACGTCAGTTTCGCTTTGGGGAAGAGTAAATACTTGAAAGAAATAAACAATTAATTGCACGTAGAAGGGAAGAGGAAAAGGTGCCGATATTAAATAAAATAAAGTTACAAATTCACAAAACAATTTGAAATGGTAAAAGCCTATAATCCCCAGCAGAGTCGTCATGCTGTCGCGCCCCTTTTTTCCTCGCGGAGATCGGGTTCAGGACATTTTGGGTTGAGACAACTCTTTCCGTTTGGGAAAGGGTTTGCAATTTTTTTAGAGTCACCACCTAACGATTTTAAATGTGCGTTAGGGCACCTAAGGGGTTTATTTACAACTACGTTGTTAACCAGAGATAGGGTAAGGGCTTGAAATTATCCCAAGGGGAAGGTGTTAGGCACCCCTCAGGATCCAAAATTGTAGTTCCCGGCAAAATAGCTTTTGTGAATTTGTACGATTTGGCAAACAAACAAATAAAGTCTCAAATAAGAGGGGGTTTAAGTCCTTAAGCATACGAGGTGTTTGAAAACAGTTATAGAAAGGCTAAGTTTTGAAAAGAGTTTCAATCTAAACATTTAAAGTAAAGGATATCCTAGGTTTGTAATAATATGGATCACATCAATGCAATAACCGGTATGACACTCCTCAAAGAGGGGCTACACGTGGTATTATACATCAGTCATCATATCCATATTCTACCCTTTCCCACCCCGTGAAGGTAAATAAAACGTGTGTTGGTCACGAACTCTATTGCGTGTTGTTACCCGCCCCTTCCTATTAGTCTTGGAGGAGGTTAGGACTACTATCCTAAAAGGGAGGTACTAGGCAGACCCTAAGGTTTTAAAGGTAAAATTCTTAGGCGACAGACAAAAGCATATAGGACTGCAGTTAAGGGGAACATAGAAAAAGCAAGTAAAAGCTTCAAGTTTACCTCCACAAGTAAGGTAATTAGACAGCACGACTCAAACACAGTTAAGGGCAACATTTAAGTTCAGAATCCTAAGACATGGTGTCTAAATGAGTTTAGAATATAAACAGATATGTAGACCTGTTTTATTACTCAGAAAAGGGTCCTAATCAATTTGCCTACTGGTTTTAACATGCTAGTAGTTACACATGGTCAGAAACACAGATCTGGTTTTTATTTCTTGTAATTGGTTACCTAAGGCTTGCCTAGGTGTAAAATAACATGCAATAGTTGTACAAATTTGTTAAGGATTCTAGATTGTCAATCCTAATAGCATGTGATTCTAAATGTGCACAAAGGACTGATTGACGGTTTATTTAGAACATGGGGCTGTTTCAGATGTGTGTTTAACTTAAGTGTGATCCTATTGCCCGATGTCTAATGTAGCATGGTAACTTAAACATGATTTTCTAAATGAATACAGGGTTACAGCGTTATGCATAACTTCCGGAATAGCATAGGTGACAGGTTGTAATAGTTGTTTACCTATAACATGATCTCTACGTATATAGCATGGTAAAGCATGATTGCAGATTTGTTAACACACTCGTTTTAAGGCAGGATTTAAATTACATTTTCAGAATCACATGATAGCAATTTTTCATTGTTATTAATGATCCTATGAACAGGATTTTCTAAGTGAGGATGATATGCTGAAAGAAAAGCAGATGTATCAACATAAGTGACAAAATATATGGCATGCTTGATCCTTAGACATGGTTACTAGTGCGCACATAGAAAAAGTAAACCTAGAGAAATATGATATATACCCATACTTATACTATAGCATGCATACCCCACACATTTTCACTGTCCAGTCCCGGAATAGTATTTACAAATTATTACAAGCCTTTGAATATGAATTACATAATTAAAATAGGAAAAGAAGAAGTTAACTATAGGGAGCCTTCCACAGTAGGCCCAAGTATCCAGATCCTCAATGCCATGTACTGTTATTTCCTAACCTTTCATAATCCGGGTGTGTCATAGTTCCCTAAAGATCTCATAGGACCCCGGGCAGTGCTCACACCCAGATTTCATAGCCAAGATGGAGTAAGTGCAGTGTGGAAGAGCCAGCTCTTGTGTGTCAAAGTTCATAGGGAGCTCAAGGGTTCCTAAGCAATGCTCACACAAAAGGGGAAGAACCTAGGCTTCTAAGAGTATATGTGAGAGTGCTTGACATAGTTTAAAAGAATAGAGTGGAAAACAGTTTTCTGAAAACAGATTGTTAAAAAAAGATTTAAAAAGAGCTTGCCTTAGTGAAAACAGTTTGAAAGAAAGGGAGTAGGATAGTCACCGACTCAGAATCGAAACAGCATACATAGTACAGGGAGATAGACATAGACAACGAATAGGGGATTGGGAACAAGTAGGTCACATATAAAGATAGATTTGCATCCAAGTTAACCTCAGAGAGATACTAAGGCATTTCAGAACTTTAACAACCACGGAACAGTTTTCATAAAGATGTTTAGGCCGGAGACTTAACAGAATTAAATTGAGGGCTACCAAAGAGGAAGTACATGACAAACAGAGTTACACATAGGCCCAAGGGAAGGTTTAATGAGTACAACATATGTTCAGAATCACATATAACTAAGTGACACAAATACATGCTTATATGTGCTGGGGATCAGGGGTAAGGCAGGGTCCTAGTAAACATGTAAGAAGGCAGTAAAACATGACTAAAGGGAAAAAGTAATCACATTGGTAAACTAGTAAATATGCATGCTAATTGCAAGGCAAACAACAGAACCATAAGTAGAAACATATTATGAACAGGATGAATCGAAGTGCTAAAAGAAGCATATTGTTTTTGAAACTCGAATTGTAACTAGGACATACCAGTATAGGAGAGATAGTAATACCAAAGCAGAAGTAAGAGAGGCCCAATAATTAGCCTTGGCTTGTAGCCGGCTAATTCAAACCAGTAACAAGAGAGAGTGATAGAGAGAGAGAGAGAGAGCAAGTTTAGTTGTGAGAGAGAGTCTAGAACAGTGTCTCCTTGCTAATGAAAGAATAGGAGTACTTATTGTTTTGAAAATAAGCTGAGAGTATGGTAATAGGTAAAAGTCTAGCATAAAAATAGAATTAATCACAAATCAGAATCTAATCAATGTAATTACTCCCTTTAATTAGGGAGTCATAGTTAAAACGGATACAATAGTGATAGATAAGGAAAGAGAATCGATTGAGGAACTGATTTTACCATGTAAGAGATAGTAACAGTATATGACATGTAATTAGGGCTAAATATAGAATATACAAATAAGGAAAGTGTATCAAAGTAATTGACAGCATGTTTATACATAAAATAAGGCAGGATATAATTTAATTATGGAAATCAGTTCAAGAAAATCTCGGGTAGGATTCAAATCACAGGGAGCCAACATCAATTAAGGAAAATGTCACCAAAGTAAGGAATCAATCGAAATCAGGCAATCAAATATCATTCGAAGGAGATATATCACAGTAAAATATCAGTAAAAATTGATAGAGCACTGGAGTAACACATATTAAGCAAGAATCAGAAAACCCTAGTCATGAAATTAGGGGTTCGTAGCAAATAATTAAAAGAACAATAGACATTTAGGCATAAGTGACAGAGAATCAGAGACCCTAACAACGATTAGAGCAAGAAATCACAAGGACACATAGAACATGTATGAAAGTGCAGTAGCTATGCTAGAACAAGAAACAACATCACAAAACAGACTCGAACTCTCAGATCGAACCCAGGAGTATTAGGGTTTTTAACAAAATGAATCGAACAAAAGAGGAAAAACTCAGGTGATGTTTAAACATGATAAAATCGTAAAATAACATTGAGAAATTAGAAAGGAACCATTTTTGTAAAAAGGTTTTGAAAGTGAAGAAATCGTTTAAGAATAGAAAGATTTCCTTGAAGAAAAACATGTAAAACCCCATAATATTCATAAATCTATTACAGATCTAAAGAGATCAGAAGGTTCGAGGTTAGGGTTTCTAGAAGAACCCAAAAAAAAAGGAAGAAAACTTAGAGATATTACCGGTCTTTTGCCGGAAAGGGTAGATCTTACTCGACCAGCCATAGATGGCCAGAAAAAGTGGCATGAGACCGGAGAGATGAGCGGAACCGCCTCTGGTTCACCTGAGAGCCCTTGAACGGTGACACAAGTATAAAGGACTGAGCTACAAGGCTGGTAGGAGGTGAGACCTCCATGGTTTCCGGCGAGGGAGTGGCCGTTGAAATGAACATACCTCATCAGAGGTGAAGAGACGAGAAATCTCTAGAGAGAACTAGAGAGATAGAGAGAGAGTGTGTGAGAAGAGGGAAAATGAGAGACGGAGGAGGGGGGAGGAGGTCGTTACGGTTTAATTTAGGAAAGGGATATCTGGACCATTGATTAAAATTGATTAACGGTCTAGATTGGACCATGGGTTGGGTCGGGTGTGATAAGGTATTGGGCTTGGGGTATTTGGGCTGTTTTAATTGGGTATTGGGCTGGTCGAATTGGGTAGGGATCAGATTTAAGTGGGGCTTGAATTTAAATAAAAGAGATGGCTAGCTGTTAAATACTCAATTAAAATTAATTAAAAATAACTGATAATTATAAAAAATGAAATTGATGATTAATAAATTAAATTAAAATGATTATCAGTATTTAAAAATATAAATGACTAATTATTAGATAGCAATAGCATAAAACATATGGTTAGACTATAATTGCAAAATTATTCCAATTATAGCTAAAAAGTGCCAATTTGACCAAGTGTGAAATAATTTGATCTTGATAAGACCAAAAATAATATTTTAAGTCAAGAAATGTCTTTGAAATTATTTGTACGGCAATTTATAATTAATTATACGAGAAAATTTTGGAAAAATACCAATTGTTATGGAACTTGATTTTGAAGGTATATATGCAAGTTAAAAAATAGTTTGAGGAAAAATTGGGTATCAACAGTGTTCAGGACTTATTGGATTCGTTCGTGATTGTCTTCATTGATGACATTTTGATTTACTCCTGCAACCGAGAGGAGCACGAGCAGCACCTTCGAGTCATCCTCCAGACTTTGAAGGACAACCAGTTGTATGCCAAATTTTCGAAGTGTGAGTTCTGGTTGAGTTCGGTTGCATTTCTGGACCATGTTGTATTGGCAGAGAGTATTCAGGTGGATCCCAAGAAGATTTCAGTAGTTAAGGATTGGCCTAGACCCACCTCAGCTGCAGAGATTCAGAGTTTCTTGGGCTTAGCAGGTTACTATCCTCGGTTTGTGGAGGGGTTTTCATCTATTGCAACCCCGATGACCAGGTTGACTCAGAAGGGTGCCCAGTTCAGGTGGTCAGATGAGTGTGAGGCGAGCTTTCAGAAGCTTAAGACAACCTTGACCACGAAACCGGTGTTGGTTTTTCCTTCAGGTTCAGGGTCATATACTGTGTATTATGATGCTTCACGGGTTGGACTTGGTGCAGTGTTGATGCAGGATGGAAAAGTTATAGCTTATGTTTCACGTTAGTTGAAGGTTCATGAGAAGAACTATCCAGTTCATGATTTAGAGTTAGAAGCTATTGTCCATGCGCTGAAGATTTGGAGGCATTATCTGTATTGTGTGTCATGTGAGGTGTTCTCAGATCACAAGAGTTTGCAATATCTGTTCAAGCAGAAAGAGTTGAATATGAGGCAGAGAAAATGGTTGGAGATGTTGAAAGACTATGACATTACCATCTTGTAATATCCGGGGAAGGCCAATGTGGTGGACGATGCTTTGAGCCGGAAGTCAGTCAGCATGGTAGTCTTGCTTATATTCCGGTCGAGGAGCGACCGCTTGCTTTAGATGTTCAGGCTTTGGCCAATCGGTTCATGAGATTGGATGTTTCTGAGTCCGGCAGTGTTTTAGCTTATACGGTGGCTCGTTCTTCATTATTTGATCGTATTCGGGACCGACGGTATGATGATCGTCATTTATGTGTCCTTAGGGATACGGTTCGACACGGAGGTGCCAAGCAGGTTACGGTTGATGATGATGGATTCTTGAGGATGCAGGGCCGTATTTGTGTGCCTGATGTTGATGGACTTCGTGAGTTGATATTGCAGAAGGCCCATAGTTCCCGGTATTCCATTCATCCGGCCGCCGCAAAGATGTACCAGGATTTGCGGCAGCATTATTGGTGGTGGAGGATGAAGAAAGATATCGTGGCGTATGTAGCACGGTGCTTGAACTGTTAGCAGGTTAAGTACGAGCACCAGAGACCCGGTGGTTTGATGTAGCAGATTGAGATTCCTGAGTGGAAGTGGGAGCGTATCACCATGGATTTTGTAGTTGGACTCCTACGAACTCAGAGGATGTTCGATGCGGTTTGGGTCATTGGGGATAGGCTGACCAGGTCAGCACACTTCATTCTTGTATGAGTTTCGTATTCTTCGGAGAGATTGGCAAAGATCTACATCAGGGAGATTGTTCGCATGCATGGTGTGCCCGTGTCCATTATTTATGACCGAGGTACTCAGCTTACCTCCCATTTCTGTAGAGTATTTTAGCGTGAGTTGGGCACACGAGTTGAGTTGAGCACAACGTCTCATCCTCAGATGAACGGAAAATTCGAGCGTACTATTCAGATCTCGGAGGATATGTTGCGAGCATGTGTCATTGACTTTGGAGGTTCATGGGACCAATTTTTTCCTTTAGCTGAGTTTGCCTACAACAACAACTATCAGTCGAGCATTCAGATGGCTCCTTATGAGGCGTTGTATGGTAGGTAGTGTTGGTCGCCGGTTGGGTGGTTTGAGCCGGGAGAGGCTCGGTTGTTGGGTACGAAGTTAGTACAGGATGCCTTGGATATGGTGAAGATCATTCAGGATAGACTTCGTACAGCTCAGTCCAGGCAGAAGAGTTATGCAAACCGCAAAGTTCGTGATTTGGCATTCATGGTAGGAGACCGGGTATTGCTTCGGGTGTCGCCCATGAAGGGCGTGATAAGGTTTGGAAAGAAGGGCAAGCTGAGCCCTAGGTACATTGGTCCCTTTGAGATTCTTGAGAAAGTAGGAGAGGTGGCCTACATGCTTGCTTTTCCACCGAGTTTATCAGTCGTGCATCCAGTATTTCATGTATCTATGCTTCGGAAGTATCTTGCCGATCCATCTCATGTGCTAGACTTCAACAGTGTCCAATTGGATAAGGATTTGACATATGAGGAGGAGTCAGTAGCCATTTTAGGCCGGCAGATTCGTCAGTTGAGATCGAAGAGTTATCCTTCGATCCGTGTTCAGTGGAGAGGTCATCCTGTCGAGGCAGCTACTTAGGAGTCTGAGTCTGATGTGCGGAGCCGATATCCCCATCTTTTCCCCAATTCAGGTACCTTTATATGTCCGTACGTTTGTTTTAGAGGTGGAGATTATGATGACCCAAAAGGTCATCCCGTGTATTTTTAGTTAATTCTGTGTTCCGAGTTCATGAAAAGCTCCTTCTATCTCACCTCGATTTGCGTGCAAATCCCGAGCGTGTAGCCGGGAAGCCTTTATGTGAAAAACTAAGGAAATAGATGATTTTGTTTTGAAAATTGCATTTAAGTTGACTTTGGTCAATATTTGTGGTAAACGAACCCGGACCCGTGATTTGATGGTCCCGGAGGGTCCGTAGGAAAATATGGGACGTGGGTGTATGCCTGGAATCGAATTCGGAGGTCCCAAGCCCGAGAAATGAATTTTTGAAAGATATTGTTTTCTAAAAATATAAAGAATTTTTGAAAGTTTAACTATATGTGAAATCTATGGTATCGGGACCGTATTATATTTTCGGAGCCCGGTACAGGTTCGATATAATATTTATAACATGTCTGTAAAGTTTGGTAAGAAACGGAAGTCATTTGATGTGATTCGGACCCGTAAATGCAAAGTTTGATGTTTAAGAAGTTTTGAAAATTTTCATGGATTTTGGGATTAAATTCGTTGTTTATGATGTTATTTTGGTAATTTGATTACACAAATAAGTCTGTAGGATGATTTTGAGGTTGTGTGCATATTTGGTTTAGAGTTCCGAGGGCTCGGGTGAGTTTATGTGATGACCCAAAAGGTCATCCTAAGTAATTCTAGTTAAATATGTGTTTCGAGGCCCTGAAAGCCTCCGTTAATCCCACCTCAATATGCGTGCGCAGCCCAGACATGTAGCCGGGAGGCTTCTATGTGAAAATTTGATAAAAATGGAATTTTTGAATTGAATAATTTAATAAAGTTGACTTTGGTCAACATTTTTGGTAAACGGACCCGGACCCGTAATTTGACGATCCCGGAGGGTCCGTAGGAAAATATGGGACTTGGGCGTATGCCCGGAAGGGAATACCGAGGTCCCAAGCCCGAGAAATTAATTTTTAAAGAAAATTGTTTTCTGAAAATAATAAAGGATTTTGAAAATGAATTATTATGTGAAAACCGTGTTACCGGGCCCGTATTATGGTTTCGAAGCCCGGAACAGGTTTACTATATGTTATGTGACTTATCTGTGAAATTTGGTGTAAAACGGACTTGATCGGATTAAAATCGGATAAGTTAAGTGTTATGAAGTTTTAAGAAAATCTATGAGTTTTGAGGTTTAATTCCATGTTTTTGGTGATATTTTGATGATTTGAAAGCTTGACTAAGTCCGTAGGATGTTTTGGGAGTGGTTTGTGTTTTTGGTTTTGAGACCCGAGGGCTCGGGTGAGTTTCGGGTAGTTAGCGGGGTGGAAATCTGGTGTTTTGAAGTCAGATCTGGTGTCTGGTGTTTTCTTCTCTGCGATCGCACCCTTGAATCTGCGATCGCATAGGCTTATCCTGAGGGACCCAACTGTTGTTCTCTGCGATCGCATGATTGCCTCCGCGATCGCAGACCTCACTCCTGCGATCGCATCTCTCACTCTTGCGATCGCATAGAGTGAGGGTAGTCTGGGTAGGGGGCTAGGTAAGTATTCAGTGCGGTCGCGATCCCTTTCCGCGATCGCAAAAAGTGAAGCTCCTAAAGATCTACGATCGCATGACTTCCTCTGCGAACGCGTAGAGTCGTCCAGTCCCTTCTCTGTGATCACAACCCCTTCTCCGCGATCGCAGAGGGAAAATTCGCCCAGTCGTCTAAATCAAAAACAGAACACTTATTACGGGATTTCACCCAAAAACTCATAACCCTCTTCTTCCCCAACCTCCATTGAATCCCCAAGCCAATTCTTCCTCCATAGCCTCGTGGGTAAGTATTTTCTACATCGTCTTCTTCCATTTTCCATCATTAATCACTAGAATCTAGGCCTAAAAACATGAAATCAAAGTGAGAAATTGGGTTTTTGGGTAGTGTTAGGTTTTTGGGAAAATTGGGTGATTCAACCTCAATTTGGGNCCAAGCCAATTCTTCCTCCATAGCCTCGTGGGTAAGTATTTTCTACATCGTCTTCTTCCATTTTCCATTATTAATCACTAGAATCTAGGCCTAAAAACATGGAAACTAAGTAGAAATTAGGGGTTTTGGGTAGAGTTAGGTTTTTGGAAATTTTGGGTAATTCAACCTCAATTTGGGTTCGAATCTTAAAACAAATTATATATTCTAACTTGTGGGGTTATAGGTGAGCGGGTTTTGGTCCGAGCCTCGTGTTTGGACCAAGCGGGCTCAGGGTCGGATTTTGGAAATTTTGAAAGAAAGGTAGGAATTGTGTATTTAGGCTATGGGATGGTGTTATTGAGTTATTATTGATA